>JAAEAF010000118.1:0-184082 GCA_011037195.1 Triatoma infestans | reverse complement strand
TTTTTTTGGGGTAAAACATTTTTAAAAAGTTAGAAAGCGTATTTAAGATAAATCTATTTATCGATCAATTATATATCTATCGCTTCCCAGTATATATTGATTATTATTGATTTTTATGAGGGAATCACTTCTGTAAGTTTTCTGGTAAAACATTATTAAAACTAAAAAAAGTTACACACACACACGTATATATCTTAAGAACAAATTAATTTTTTTTTTTTTTTTTTTCGAGGGGGAAAACGCCTTATGCGCGCCAGGGCGCCACCCCTGGTGTGTGGGACCCGCCCCCACTAAAAAACCCCTCGCCTCCCAACTGCGGGACCCCATCCGGAACCGCCGGGTTAGGCATAACCTCGGATGGGGCCGCAACACGGCCCCTCCTACTTACTCAGAGGCCAGCGCGCTCCAAGTCCTTCTTTTTTGTTAAAAGCACATCCCTAATATATGCCGCGATCCATCCCCACTTCTCCCGGCTCTCCACCATACTGGTGACCGCCGATTCCGGGGACCAACCTCCCAACAAACCATCCAAGACCCAGCGACGGCGGGCCCATCTATCGCACACGAAAAACGTGTGGTGGGCATCGTCCTGGGCAGCATCGCCGTAGACACACGACGGGCTCCCCGCTATGCCCATCCTGAAGAGATAATGGGTAAAATACCCATGCCCCGACAGGAATTGGGTGATATAGTAGTTCACCTAGAACAAATTAATTAGAGAAAGGAAAAACTTAGTATTTAACCTAGAGAACTAGTAGTTTTTATGCGATTAATAATATATATTTTTTTCCATTCTCTCTTGCCATCACATTATGCACCAATTGTATAGGAATGAAAAACAAATCAATCTTGATTCAAAATAACTTATTATGTATATATTTAATTTTACAATGTATGATTGATAATATAAAGCATGTTTCGATAGCTTATTTTGAAATAGACATTTGAAAATTCATTCGTATAACATACATCTTCACCACATAGGTGCCATATAAAATGATTATTTCTCCCACTAATCTATAATTAAACAATTTATTTATATATTTTAGTTTTACAATATTATTATTGAAAATAAAAAGCATTTCTTACGTTAGTTTTTTTGTAATAGACTTGTTCATATGGGCAAGAAACGGGGGTCGCTATGCTTTCGGCGATGCTAGTTTCAGCGATCCCCACCACTCCTACCAACTCGAGGACAGCCGAAGTCGCTGAGCCGAGAATGGCCGAACTTTCCTCACTTTTTTAAACTACAGGAGGGGTGGGGGAAGAAATTTTACATAACATTAATTTATCTAAACAAATTTTTTATTGTCATATCCTATTTTTTTACTTTATAAAGTAAAACCTTTTTATTTGTAATGTATTTACAGAAATTATAATACTTAGACTATTGTTACAAATTTTATTTTTATTTACACACAAAATCATCACAAATCTTTCTTTATGTCTACAGCGTACTTATCTAATTTAATTTTAATTTTACAATTTAAATCTAACGCTGTCTTGTATGTCTTTGTCTAACCAAATAATTGGATATGCACAATTTCTCTATATTTTCGAACTGTAGTATATATCAAATTTTATTTCTATTTGTAATTTGTTTAAGGCCTATAACTACTAGTTCTGTACCTTATGGGAATTCTTCTAGCCATTTGCACTCAGAAACGTTAACACGACCTTTTATTTCTTGCATCGTAATATCGTTAAACTTCTCCATCTCCTCTTGTGTAAAAGCGGTATCTTGTATATTTTTCCACATGTCTGTGCAAAATTCCATCTTCTCTATTTTGGCAAACAAATAACCTTTGTAACTTGTACAACCATGTTAACGTTTAGATGTTAAAAATGGTTTCTCGGTGGGTGAGAAAATTATATCCAAACCATTTTTTGGTATTATAATGTAACCATCTTCTTTAAGTTTTTCTTTATTAGAATAGGCATTTATAAATATATTTATGTGGTACCCTTTTATAAAGTTTACGTTCCTACGCCCTTCCAACTCCAACATACGGACTCCAACATATGTAAAAGTTCCTTTATTGTTTACGGTCAACGCAGAAACATTGTACACACTAGTTATTTCCAAATTCTTCCAGTATGTATTAAAGTAGTTTATTAACCTATTTTTAAATTCGGTCAGCTCGTTTTCTTTCTCCACTATTTGCTTGTATTCCTCTTTAAGTGCTATAGTTTTTTGTAGATATTCTATCTTCCTTCTTTTTAAATCCACCTCTTAAAGTTCTAGCTGTCGTTTCTTTGCAGACAGTACATACATTAAGGAGGCAAGTTCTATTTCTTTTACTGCATATTGCAAAAGCCTGTTGGTTATGTTAGCTCTCTTCCGTAAGACATAAGGAATTACATTATTGGTAGAGGCTAATCCTGTTTTTTCGATATCTATACTTTCTGGTAGGGTAGAAAGCACTGTTCCAGTTTTTGAGAAATACGTTTCTCCAACATTAATGTAACATTTCTGCACTATCTGTATAATATATTTGTAAGCTCGAAAGCTTACACCCAACGCGGAGAAGCGTATGCGCAACAAGTAAATATATGTCCAACGAGGCAGCGGAAGGTTAAAATAAAAGGTAAATAAATGATAAAATAAAAGAGTAAATAAAATAAAATAAATAAAGTAAAGAGTAAAGACGCAGCTTACCTCTGGTTGTCCAGGGATAGAGCTCAGCGTGAAGCCTGGCGGTGAAACGCTGATGAAGCGGGAAAAGCGGAGGGGATTTTGTATGCGTGTGTGTGTGTGTGTGTGGGTGCAATGAAGGGAAGCGTAGCAGGCAACTGGAGGATGTTGAAATTGCAGCGTGGTAAAGGCACGATGAAGCGTAGGAGGCTAGTGTACTGCACTAGAGTAGCAGGCAAACTGAATCTTTAGAGGAAGAAACAAACACATATGGTCGATCGGAAGTAGGGGGAGACGGGCTTAATAGCGTGGGAAAAAATAGAAAAAAGGGATTTTAAAGGCGAGCCAAACAATGTGGGGCGGAAACAAGAAAGGAAAAGGAGGATTAGCGTCGAGGGCGCGTAGGTATGAGGGCGGGAGAGTCAAGATCCTAAAGAGAAGAGAGAGAAAGAGAAAGGGCAAGCCGACAAAGGAACATACACGACTGAACATCCCGCCCGCCCTGAAGACTCAGCTTCAGTGATTATTGCGTGGGCAGGGGGCAGAGCTTTACCAGAGGTCGGCGGATAACGCCTGACGCAGTTTGCACGTCGGCGACGCGGCTGATCGAATCACGGCCAGGATGTAGAGCAATAATGCGCCCAAGCGGCCATGGGCGCGGAGGGAGGTTATCCTGGTTAACGATGACAATTGTGCCGGTGTTGATATCAGTGGCGGGAAGAAGCCATTTGGATAGCTGTTGAAGCGTATGCAAGTATTCGGTGCGCCACCGCTTCCAAAAGTCTTGCTGGATGCGATTAATAAGATTCCACCTGGAGAGGCGGTTGAGATTCACAGCAGTGACGTCACGCTCCGGAGGAGCAGTTAGCGGACGAAACACCAAAAAATGTCCTGGGGTTAATGGCTCAGGATCGGTTGGATCCGAAGAGATGGCGCATAGCGGTCGGGAGTTCATGATAGCCTCAACCTTGGTCACCGCGGTTAGCAATTCTTCATATGTGAGGCGTTGATCCCCGATGACGCGGGTTAGATGATGCTTGGCGGACTTAATAGCAGCCTCCCAACGGCCTCCAAAACGCGGACTTGCTGGTGGTATGAACCGCCAGTCAATTCCCGCGGCAGTGGCATCTCGACTCACAGCTTGCTGATGTTGCGGATTATTGAGGAGCCGGCCCAGCTCTCGAAGTTCATTGTGAGCACCGACGAAGTTGGTGCCGTTATCCGAGAAAATCGTGGAGGGTAACCCACGCCTGGCAACGAAGCGATGAAAGGCAGCTAAGAAAGAGGATGTGGACAACTCGGAAGCAATCTCAAAGTGCACGGCTTTGGTGGCAAAGCAGATGAAGGCTACAAGGTAGCCCTTGGTTGTCGTAGCGCCTCGTAATCGGGCACTAGAAATGGCGAAGGGCCCAGCGAAATCGACACCGGTTACCGTGAAGACTGTAACCGCCGTAATGCGTTCAGCCGGGAGTGCACCCATGGGTTGTATTACGGGGCGAGGCTTGGCAGTGAAGCATTTGTTGCATTTGCCTATACGGCGACGGACAACATTCCGTCCATCAAGTATCCAGTAATGGCGACGGATGAAAGCGTGGGTGGCTAGGGCGCCAGCGTGAAGCAGACGTTGATGCGTGTCATCGATGATTAGCCGCGTGAGATGATGATCCTTGGGCAACAATAAGGATGACGGAACCCATATGGCAAAGGAGCAGCGGTTAAGCGTCCACCAACTCGCAAAAACCTTCGGAATCGAGGAAGAGGTTCAATTGCCGGACTAAGCGGAGTCGAGAGAGAGGATTTTGCGCTTCTTGCACTTCTTTGGAGAGATGCCCGGCTTGCACGACCCGGATGACATGATGAAGCGCGTTTTGAAGCTCCGAGGATGATAGCCAGCTATGGCGAGGTGCGGTAGGGTTTCTGCAGTTGAATCCGAAACGTAGACAATACGCAGTAACGCGTTGGAGATGGAGCAGTGATGAGAACCGTGAAATAAGATCATCCTCAGGAGCGATTGTGACTAGAGCCAGGCTAACTGGCGGTTTAGCTTCCTGAGAGATCACGATTGGATCGGGTGATGCGGAGAGGTTTGGCCAAGTATCCGGAGGATCAGTGAGCCATGTAGGTCCGCTCCACCACAGTGGATGGCATTGTAGTTGATGCGGGGCAACGCCTCGCGAAGCGCAGTCAGCTGGGTTGTCTGCGGTAGGCACATGACGCCAAGATTGCATAGGAAGAAGGTCTTGTATGTCAGCAACCCGATTTCCCACAAAGGTCTTCCAACGATAACTCTCACCGCGAATCCAGGCAAGAGCTACTGTGGAGTCGCAAAATGCGACAAGGGTCGCTTCCAAATGGGCAAGCATGCGGGTGCGGACAACGTGTATTAATTTGGCCAATAAATGAGCTCCGCAAAGTTCAAGGCGAGGCAAGGATAGCGTTTTATTAGGAGCAACTTTAGATTTAGCAGTCAAAAGATGGACTTCAGCGGGGCCCTGAATAGGGCAAGTGCGTAGGTAGACTACGGCGGCGTAACCTGATTCGGAGGCGTCACAGAACCCGATCAAATGATGTTGGACGGGAGGAGCAGGGTCCGGAAGCATCCGCGGTATCCGGATGCGTCCCAACTCAGGAATCTGCTGTTGGAAATCGTGCCAGGGTTCGACGAGTTCCGCAGGAAGCGTTTGGTCCCAATCTAGCTGGAGACGACATAGATTTCGAAAGAAGACCTTTGCTTTAAAGACGACCGGGGTTAGCCACCCGAGGGGGTCAAAGATTCGCGCCATTTGGCTGAGAACCGTACGTTTGGTATACGCGGTCTCGGAGAGGCGTACAGCGTAGAAGAAGTCGTCAGAGGCGGGGTTCCACCCTAATCCTAAGATTTTAAGTATAGGGTCGCGATCAAGACATAATGTCAGACGTAGTTAAGCGGCAGTGATCCTGAGGTAGGTCTTGCAACAGCGCAGGGCAATTAGAGGCCCATTTTCTAAGTTCGAAACCGCCCGCCATGAGAAGCTGCTGTAGCTGCAGGCGCAGTTCTTGTGCGCGTTCCACTGAAGGAGCCCCGGTGAGGAGATCATCCACGTACACTTCGTGAAGAAGGGTAATCTTTGCCTGTGGAAACTAGCCCCCTTCGTCGGTAGCAAGTTGTTGAATAGTGCGAAGCGCGAGGTAGGGCGCGGATGAAACGCCGTAGGTAACGGTATTTAACCGGAAGGACTTCAGGGGTTCCTGATCAGAGAACCTCCAGATGATGCGTTGATAGTCGCGATGAGCGGGTGTCACGAGAATCTGGCGGTACATTTGTTTGATATCCGCAGTAAAGACGACGCGGTGCAGGCGGAATCGCATAAGTAGGGTAGCGATATCAGCTTGTAGCTTGGGTCCAACGTGGAGAATGTCATTGAGAGAGCGACCGTTGGAAGATGCACAAGATGCATTGAAAACTACCCGCAGTTTAGTGGGCGGGTCGTCTGGACGATGGACCGCGTGATGCGGGATGTAATAGGGCGCGAAAGGAGGAGGTGTCTCCTCCAATGATACAGGCTCCATGTGGCCGCGCTCCAGGTAATCGCGCATAAATTCAATGTAAGCATCGCGAAGCGGAGGATTTTGGGATAAGCGTTTCTCCATACGTAGAAATTGGCGCGTCGCAACGTTAAGGGAGACTCCCAACTCATGGGAGCTGAAGGGAAGAGCGACCACATAGCGGCCAGTGTCGGTGCGCGTGGTGGATTGCGTGTAAATATTTTCACATGCGCGCTCGTCGGCCGTTAATGGGAGGTTTTCAGGAACTTTATCTATTTCCCAAAAACGGCGCACTAGGCAAGTAAGTTCCTCCTCTTCTCCCTCCTGACCAGATAGCGGAGGTAGCATGTGGGGCGAAGCTGCGCAATAAACGCGCGGATTGTGGGTGGCGGGTAAGATGACCTCTTCGGCTTTATCAGAGGCCTTAAGTAGAGTTACAGGTGACGGAGGCGGCGGAGGTGAGTATGAAGACGCGGGAAGAGGCTTAGAGGTAGGATTGTTAGCTGAGGGCGGAAGAGAAAATCGAACACGTTTTGGCCCAATAGTGGGCTGATAGGGACCGTAAAGAACCCAGCCAAGGGTAGTATTGAACGCAGCCGGGGCGCGAGGAGTGCGGGGAATGCGGCCAGATAGAAGCAGGCTCGGAAGGATGTCGTTCCCGAGTAGGATGTCTATAGGGCGAGTTTGATTAAAGGCCATGTCGGCCAAGGTTAAGCGGCGAAGATGAGGCCAGCCTCCGGGAAACGGCGCATATGGAGTCGGAGGAACGATGCTGTCCAGCACCATGGCGTGAACAATCAGATTGGGGGGATCAGCATGATGCATAATGTTGAAGGTGGTCCGATAGCGAGACCGCATGAGGTTATTGGAACCTAGAGTAATCAGGTCTGTATCGAGCCGAAGCAGCGGCAGGCCCAGCCGCTAAGCGCAGCTGCGGGTGACGATTGTCTGATGACTGCCGGAATCGAAGAGAGCGCGGGTGATGCAATGGCGGTGTCCATAAGATGCGTGTACCGTGGCGGTAGGCATCAACACGGAAGCTGAGATAGGCTTCGCGTTGACAGTGTAGCAAGGCTTTGGAGGAAGTCAGATTTGTTTAGTCGAGAAGGTCCGAGTAAGGATGCGCCCGCGCGTAGCTGCTGATGCAGTATCGGCTCGGCTGGATGGCGGTGAAGGAGATCGCGGAGGAGATGGGCAATCAGCCCAACTGATATGATGCGGAGGAGAAGCAGGGCGCGGATCCTCGCAAGTGAGGGGTGAGGATGGTCGCGGAGAATGAGATGGAGAAGCGGGAGTGACCCTCTCCGGGGCGGGCGGAGGCACGGAGAAAGTAGATGTAGTCTCCGTTTGTCGGTCCATATGCACAAGCGTGTGATGCGCGCGATTGCAGAAGTTGCAACGATGCGTGGATCGGCAATTCGAAGTGCGATGCGCTGCGGATAAACAATTGCGGCATAAATCCGCTAGGCTAACGTACTCCCTGCGGTACGGCACTGAGAGTACTTTGAAGCCTAGGCACTGGCGAATTGAGTGCCCGCCTTGGCAGTACTCACAAGTGTACAGCCCTTTAGCCGGAGGCGCAGAGGATGGAGATGAACCCAGGCGAGGCGTCAGGGGGAGGGATGAGGCGGTGAACGCTGGCGGAGGAGGGCGGGAAGACGTGGACGGGCGAGGAGTTGCCCGTGGAGCATGCGAGGCGCCACGAGGTGTGGGTGTAGCGCGGCGAGGCGGGGGTGAGAGCTTGAGCGCATGTATGTGGTTCCGTAAGAACTTTTTTAACTGCTCAATGGTGGGGAACTCCACGTCGACATGCGCAGTCTCAAACTGCTGACGTGTCTCGCTGTCTAGCTGTCGAACTAGCAGCGAGAACGCCATGTACGAGGCCAGATTTGGCGCCTGAATCTTCAAAAGGGCTTCCGCACAGGAAATGCCCTTGGAGAGCACCGCCTGCATTTGCTCCACAGATGGAGAGGCGGAGGGGGGAGGCATGTCGAGAAGTTGATGCAACAACTGCTCGGCGAGCTGCCTTTTATTATCATAGGCCTGGCGAAGTGTGGCCCAAGCAGTCTGGAACTGCCCGTCAGCTAAGGGGATGTGCTGAATAATGGCCTTAGCTTCCCCCTGTAGAGCACTTAGCAAGTAGTGCAGCCGTTCGACGTCGGAAATATCTGGCTGATTCACTACCAGTGCAGTGAAGGTGTCGCGAAAGGATACCCACTGACGGAAATCCCCGTTGAAGTGGGGAACGGGAATTTGTGGCAGACGAGAAGCGGGGATATGTGATGATACGGTTGCGGGGGGGGAAGAAGCTTCTGCGAAGATGCAGATAATTTGTTGGTACAGGTCCCGCACTTGCTGGACCTCGTTCAACAACTGCTCGTCCGAGATGCCCTCAGGGAGCGGGTCCGCATCCAAATACGGCTCAGCTCGCTTCAAAAAGGCAGCGAAGTCAGCATCTGTGAGATCGCGCAGTGACGCGATTAGAGATGCAGTCACAGGGGCGTCCTTTCTTCGCTGGAAGAAGGCGTCCAGATGGCGATTTAAAGCTGTTTTTGTTCCGCTGATCAAGCGGGTAAATGCAGCTAAGGATAGGGCACTTGTAGTGCCTTTACCTTTTTTACTCGCCATAGAAGCGGTTTTAGAATGCTCGTGAAGCTTAAGGTGGACTGTATATATATATTTTGGCACGGACCAAAATATAAGCTCGAAAGCTTACACCCAACGCGGAGAAGCGTATGCGCAACAAGTAAATATATGTCCAACGAGGCAGCGGAAGGTTAAAATAAAAGGTAAATAAATGATAAAATAAAAGAGTAAATAAAATAAAATAAATAAAGTAAAGAGTAAAGACGCAGCTTACCTCTGGTTGTCCAGGGATAGAGCTCAGCGTGAAGCCTGGCGGTGAAACGCTGATGAAGCGGGAAAAGCGGAGGGGATTTTGTATGCGTGTGTGTGTGTGTGTGGGGTGCAATGAAGGGAAGCGTAGCAGGCAACTGGAGGATGTTGAAATTGCAGCGTGGTAAAGGCACGATGAAGCGTAGGAGGCTAGTGTACTGCACTAGAGTAGCAGGCAAACTGAATCTTTAGAGGAAGAAACAAACACATATGGTCGATCGGAAGTAGGGGGAGACGGGCTTAATAGCGTGGGAAAAAATAGAAAAAAGGGATTTTAAAGGCAAGCCAAACAATGAGGGGCGGAAACAAGAAAGGAAAAGGAGGATTAGCGTCGAGGGCGCGTAGGTATGAGGGCGGGAGAGTCAAGATCCTAAAGAGAAGTGAGAGAAAGAGAAAGGGCAAGCCGACAAAGGAACATACACGACTGAACAATATTTGTTTCCAGAATCTTCCACAACCTCTATATAATTAATTGGTAAAGAGTTAAAAGTAATGCCGAAACAACATAATTTATCAAAGGAAGGGATTAGCTCAGTGGTAGCGCACTGGACTAGCAACGCGGAGATCACGCCTCAGGAATCCAGCGGTGCTACCCTTAGATTTTCTCTTCTAGGAGCCCCTACAGCTCACTGTCCGGTGATGGGCAGTGTTGTTTGTCCGGAGGCCGGCAGTGCACTGAGAAGGAAAAAAACAAAAAAAAACAAACATAATTTATCATTTTTTCTCTGTTCTTGGTATTTTCTGGTAGGTTTAACTGTATACCAGTCAACATTCTTGTGTTCTTATTCGCCCTATATACATACTATAACAAATTATTAAATAAAGACAAAAACCGTTCTGTAGAGTGTCTGTTAGTCTTGTCCACATCTTTGCAAAAGAAACAGAAACATTAGAGCTTGATGTAAATAACATTTGCTATTTTCCAATAGAGATAAACAGTCTTCCAGAGGATTGTACATATCTTCGGTTGCTTTATAATATTTTCCAATACAATAGTTATAAATTGTAGCTTCTAGTCTTGTAATTCCATGTTCTTTGGCAGAAGTAGAAGAAATGTTTCTTTTAAACTCGTATCCGGACAATTTATAAAATCTATAATATGGTTACCGATTTTCTTATTAACGCCCGGACTTTTTTTTTTTTTTTTTTTTTTTTTGTATCAGTATTTACACTATTAACCAATTTGCTGTCTGTATTTGATAATAATTAACCAGGAGGATTTAAATTTTGTAACTACTCAAAAAATCAACAAGAGAATAGTACACAAAGGTATTATTTGAAAATACTATATCCTTAAAATAGAGGGGAGCCGTCCAATATTTTGTAATCTCATGGAAAAACTTGTCCCTTTCTTTGTTATAGTCTGGACATACCATGACTATATGTTCGAGATCCTCCGTCTCATTACATCTCCTACAAAGAGGAGAGTCTAATTTGCCAATTTTAAACAAATAGGACCTACAAATAGCATGGTTTGCCCGTGTAATGGAATCAGATATTGGACGTTCTGATCCCACCGCTGCCACCAGATGTAATGGAATCGTTTATTGTGTGATTCCTGGAGTAACAGATGTCTTGAAGAGGGCGGAAATTAGTTGAGAGATTTTGGGAAGTTAGTGCTCGAATAATTAAACGGTTTATATAAAAATAAACTATAATTGAACAATACTTTGAACGTTAGAAATGGTAACTAATAATTATAAAATACTTAGGAATAAATATAAGTTAAATAATTAATAAATTAGAAGGACTAAAATAACTAACTAAGATGCACTACTAAGAATGAGTTTGAATATAACTGTGAATTGCCGCTCGGGTATATAGACGTGCTCGATTGGTTGTAGCTGATATATTAATTATGTCGTATATGGTAGAGTTTATATATATATTGTTGTTCACACTCACACCAAGGCATCTGTCTTAGTGTGGGGCCTTGTGCGACCTTCGTAGTTTGAAGACCTTATTCAGGTCAGTTCAGTGGCCAACCTTATAGCGGTGCTTGCTTATTGATTTAGTTTGTGGAAAAACTTTGTTTGTTTTTGACCGCGTCTGTTGCGGCCAATGTTGCTTTTTATTACTGCCACCTTTGTTTAGATAGCAGCTACCCAGCTAGAGGGAGCCGTCCATATTTGTAATCTCTGGAAAAACTTGTGCCTTCTTTGTTATAGTCTGGACATACCATGACTATATGTTCGAGATCCTCCGTCTCACTATAGGAACCACTAGTTGTAAATCTTTCTTTTGGTGTATTTTGCCGACGTCAATGACTTTGCCATGTCATTACATCATCCCCTCCGCGGTGAAAAATTTTTTCAGCATGAAAAAATTTGTTGCGGGGGCGGATGCTGAATTTGCATGTTCGCCGTTGTACGAGCGTGCCGTATATATACATTTTTTTTTAATTTAAGTAAATTAGTTAGTGTGCATTTTAGTTGAATTATTTATACCGTTTTAATTTGATACATAGTTTAAAATTCACGGTTTGATACGATTGCAATTTTGTAACTTGAGAATTTGACAATGATGTACTTTTTATCAATGAGTTTAACAATGGAGAATTGATAGAAATACTAATTATATAGAATTGAAGATATTATAAGGCTAACAACTTGTTTTGTTTCGTTAATTACAATTAAAATATTTGTTTGACCATTGATAAAATTAAAATTTAACATACAATTGTTATTAACATAGTAAATGAACTTATATCGTAATATACAATTATCGGTTGATAGAGTCAAAAATATTACATGTAAATGTTATAAAAAATGAATTATACAAATATATAATTGTTATTGAAAACATAGTAACATATCAAGGAATTAATACGTAATTGTAATTGAAAGTATTAACATAAAAAATGAATTATAAATGTCAAAGAATTAATATGTAAATGTAATTGAAAGTATTAACATAAAAAAACGACTTATATCAGTTGAGAAGATAACATAATGAATGTAATTGTAAAATAGACTTATTATACAGATATCCATTGAAAATAATAACATAGGAAGTAAATTATATCAGTTAATAAGATAACATAATGAATGAAATTGTAAAATCGACTTATTATACAGATATGTAATTGTTATTGAAAACATAGTAACTGATTTATAAAGATCAAAGAATTAATATGTAATTAAAATTGAAATTATTAACATGTCAAAGGAATTACAAAGTCAAGGAATTAATGCATAATTGTAATAGAAAACATTAACATGAAAAAAAAACGAATTATAAATGTCAAAGAATTAATATGTAAATGACATACAAATGTCAATTTTAGAAGGAAAACATAAATACAAATATCAGTTAAAATATTAACATAGGAAATGTAATTATAAAGGAAACGTGTTATATATGTATCATTGATAACAATAAAAAAATTAGTGTGTAAACGTTACTGAAAAGTAACATAATAAAAGAAATTATAAAAGAAACATAAATGTCAGTGAGTTGATAGGTAAAAGTTGGTATACCACGTTTTAATATTGTTTATAAGAATTGTAAACTGTGCACTCTTATTTTTAAAATTTATGTGTATCCATATTTATTTATTTATTTTTTTTTTTGATCGATCGATAAATTGTTGCCGCTGATTTACCCAATGCATGCTGCGAGCAAGGGAGAAGGGAAAGCGCTTGTGGGATAGGTGTTGAGCTCAAGGTTAGGTATCTCGAGATTCGTCGATTAGTCTAGACTTCTTATTTTAACTTAGCTTAACTTAATCTAACTTAATTTAGATGTCGACTATATTAATCTAAATATGTGTATATATATATATATATATATATGTGATAAAAGGAAAATGGCATGTATACAAAACGCAGTAATGGGGGGGAACATGCGTTTGTCGTATTTTTGGGGTACACTAGTGTTTTTTCGAAGTAATGAGCTCGTTGTAGTTAGGCCGTGACGAAGTGCTGCAAAATTTGTATTAGTAGATGTACAAATAAATTTTTAATTTAATAGTGAAGTTTATATTTAAGTGAAGACCTGTAAGAAGAGGTAATAAATATATAAATAAATAAAATAATATACTTGAAGGCGATTAGTTACTTACAATTGTAAAGGTTTTATGTGCATGTGTTAACTCCTTTGTTTGGTACTAACTTGGTGAAAGGTATAATAGTTCTCCGTTGGTTAATAAAAAAAAGAAGGTGTTGGTCCGTCTCGAATGAGCTATTGTCGTGTTTACCTGTTATTGGTATTATTGTACTAAACAAAGAAGCAAATTTGTTAAATTTTATTGAATGAAGAGATAAAGAGGTTGTTCTTTATTTATAGTGACTATTTGTGTAGTCACCTTGTAAGAAAGGATGTGTACCTGAAATGTAAACAATTTTTAGTACAATTGGCGGTAAAAGAAAAATCAGTTAATAGTAAAGTTGGCGGTAAATGAAAAATAAACGAAATTAATTTGTTGTTAAATGATTGTTATATTGGCGGTCTGTGTATAGCCGTATTTTATGTTTGTATGTGTAACTCCCTGGACTGAGAAGTGGTGTTTTGTTGACCAATCTCTCCCAACACCGGAAGTGGTGTTTGTGTGAGTGTTTATGGTTTACGGCGGGTACGTAAAACCATTGGATGCTTGTTTTGCTGATGTGGTGTTGGTCTGATGTTGGCTGGTTTGATTTTTGATTGAGTTTGACACAGATTGAATTTGAGAAAAAGCGATATAAATAATTATGCTTAAACTTTAAATTTTCTGTGCCTGAAAGAAGAATTAAGCGTAAACTTGCGACATAGCTTGAATTGACGTTAGATTAGAGAATTTAAATAATTATAACGTTAATTATTTTATTAAAAGGAAATTTACAAATTTATGAGCAATTGATGAATTTTATAATCAATTTGACGACTATAATTTAGGCATGACCGGTTTAGCTACTAATAGATATGATAAGCTGTGTGTTCGCGTTATGTGGGTCATGTTGCTGTGAGGCAGGAAGTGTAGTGTTTACTGGTGTGTTGCAATGTATTAATTTTACTTGTAGTAGTTGTTTTGCGAAATTGATGCCGGGGTAATTGCCGTAGTTGTGGCCTGTAAAAACGCCTGTAACTGCTGGTGATTTAGCCGTTTTCTGGCTCGATTAGAAAACAGTTTCGAGCAGTATGGCCGTATTTATCGCAATCCTGGCAGGTTGGTTTGTCGCTCGTATTAAACTTAACCGTTGGCTTAGTTACTTCCGTATGACGCTGATTGTGATATTGGGGTGTATGTGTGGATTGGCGTTGGTTTGTACGGTTTGTACATTGCCTTTGAAAATTGTTCGAGTTGAACTTACTAGCTTGCGGCGAGTATTTACCGAAGTTAGTACGTGGTTTTGTTCTTGGGGCCGTGCAGTGTCTATCGAAATGCGGCCCTAACAATGTCGACACGGACGGTTTTGACGACGTTAAATACTGGGGTTTTGTTTTTATGCGTGCATTCAGAATGGAAATGCATATTCCCGCAGTACTTACATGGCGATGGCGGTAGATTATTTTGTTTAGCCACCGGCTTGGTTATATTGGGCTTAGGCGTTATCGCAAAAACTGACGGAGCAGAGTCTGCCGCCTTGATTTCCCTCAGTGCTGTAGTGTATTCTAGAGCACTGTCTAGCGTTTCGGGAAGTTTGGTGCGCACTTCATTTCTGAGGTTTTGGGGTAGTAACCTTATGAAGGTGTCGGTGGTGATTTTATTAAGGACTGTTTGTAAAGTTAATTTCGGATTAGCTTCTGCCTTATCCGAAATTAATGCATGCAGGTGGCGGAGTTTATCGGCGATTTTCTCGACGAATCGTCTGGGGATGCCTGCATGTTTGTAATTTGTCGTAATAGAATAAGAGGCGTTTGCTCCTGGTGATATCTATTGAGCAGCAGTTTCGATATTGTTTTGAAATCAACTACCTTACCTTCTCGTAAAAGTAGTGATTTCTGAGTATTATAAAAGGTTTTGGCGGTCGCCGAAATTTGAATTCTACGACTTCTAAAGTGGTCTCGTCGTCCCACCTTGACAATCTAGCGCATCGTTGGACTTGTTCCAGGAATAGTTCAATATTTGTGTTATTTTCCCCATCGAAACACGGAATTTGGTTCAGCAGGTTTAGGCTTGCTATTATGGATGTTTTATCTTGGGCCGGGGGAGCAGGTGCAGACCTTTCTCTTTCACCCAAGAGGTGTTGCACAGCCTCTTCTAAGGACATCTGTACACCATTTAAATTATAAGTGGTCATGGTAGATACTGATTGAGGGTCAGAAATTTTAATAGTGTTAGCACGAATTTTCTTTGATCTAGTTTTCATAAATTATTCAAAAATAATTTTTGTTCAATATGATTGAACTTATATGACACAATAGAAGAAAAAATTTAATAAATAAATAAAATATGTATAAAAAGTTTGACTTACTGGAATCGCTGTTCGGATCCTAGTCGCTGCCACCAGATGTAATGGAATCAGATGTAATGGAATCGTTTGATGTGTGATTCCTGGAGTAGCAGATGTCTTGAAGAGGGCGGAAGTTAGTTTGAGAGATTTGGAAGTTAGTGCTCGAATTATTAAACGGTTTTTTATATAAAAATAAACTGTATTTTAACAATAATTTAAACGTGATAAATGGTAACTAATAACTATAATAAAATACTTAATAATAAATAGAAGATAATAACTGATAATTTAGAATGGTCAAAATAACGAACAAAGTGCACAACTACGAGAATGATAAGTTGAATATAACTGTGAATTGGCGCTCGTGTATAGTTTGGTCGTAGATGATATAATAATCCTGTCGTCGTATATCATAGGGTTTTTATATATGTTGTTGTTCACACTCACACCAAGACATCTTAGTGTGGGGCCTTGTGCGACCTTCGTAGTTTGAAGACCTTATTCAGGTCAGTTCAGTGGCCAACCTTATAGCGGTGCTTGCTTATTGATTAAGTATTGATGAAAGGAGCTTTGTTGTTTATTGACCGCGTCTGTTGGCGGCCAATGGTTGCTTTTTATTACTGCCACCTTTGTTTAGATAGCAGCTGGGTGGAACCACTAGTTGTAAATCTTTCTTTTGGTATATTTTGCCGACGTCAATGACTTTGCCGATGCCAATGACTTTGCCATGTCATTACACCCGCATCCTATTAATTATTGAAACCATTCTTTTGCCAAAGTAACCTTCCTTAAACCATACTTTATGATTAACCTGAGGTACCACGGCTTTGTAAAATAAGCCCTTATCCGAATTAGCGAATCTTTGCTGCCATTTTTCTAAGATTTGTCTTTTTACCCATCCCTTTAAATCAGATGGTGGAAGAGGGATCGCTGCGAATTCGCCGGAATTACTGGCCTCTTTAGCAAGTAAATCAACTATTTCATTATCGGGAATTCCGCAATGTGCTTTGCACCAAACAAAATTAATTTTCTTTCCTAGGTTTTTCAGATTGACAAGAGCTTCGGCAATGTTAATTATTAAATGATTAGCTGATGCTAACTTCCAATGATGCAGGGCATCTAAGGCGCTTCTACTGTCACTAATTATGGTGATATGTGTGGCATTCAGAGTATACCATAGCCTGATGAATAGCGATCACTTCGGCTGTATAAACGGTAGTATAGGATGGCAGTTTAAACATTTTTCTTATATTATTGTTGGGATCAAAGTAGGCACATCCGACTTCATTATTTAATTTGGATCCGTCGGTAAACAGTTTATATGTGGAGGGAAATAGTTCAGAAATATCATCTAGAAATATTTTATTTACTATTGATTGCGGAAAATTGGAATAGTCTTGTAAGAAACTAACATGTGGCTGAATTTGTGAAATTATTTCTTGATTGGCTTTGAAATATGGCAATTTATCTGAGATATATATCAGAGGTTTCAAATGCGCGACTTCTGTAAAACTAGCTGACAGCACGGGTGAGTTCTTATGTCTCCAATAACGCAGCTGCAAATCTTTGATGCTTAATGTACAAATTTGTTTGCATAATTTTTCATTCCTGCTCATAGTTTTCAGAACATATCTATGACATAGCTGTTCTCTTCTGAGATCAACCGGCAGCTCGCCAGCCTCAGAATGCATAACATCAAGTGGTGTAATTTTAGTGTAACCTAAACATAACCTTAAACTTTTATTTTGAAGTAATTGTAAAGTTTTAAGGGTTGACATTTTGGCTTGACCATAAAGAAAGGATCCGAAATCTATAATACTGCGTATTGTTGTCTTGTAGAATAGAAGAGAAATATTTGGGTCCGAACCCCATTTTTGGTGGGAAATCGCCCTTAAAACATTAAAATAATTGCCTACCCTTGTTTCAATAGATTGTACGTGATGCTTCCAAGACAAAACCTTATCCAATGTGATGCCCAGATATCTTACTTGATTGACAACTTGAAAAGAGAAACCACCTAACGTAATAGTATCTCTTAAAGGTAACCTTCGTTTTCTGGTGAAGGGGCACACCACTGATTTAGTTGCGGATATCGTCAAGCCATAATTAGTCGACACTCTTGTATGCGGCCTACTCTCTCGTTTAAATGACTTATACAACCATCAATTGTCTTATCAGTGGAATATAAATAGAGATCGTCCGCATATTGCAGGATTTTCACTTGAGATTCTACAATTCCTTCGATATTACTCACGTACAGTGCGTACAATAATGGGCTCAAAACCCCACCTTGTGGCAGGCCAGTCTGAGCTATACGTGGCTCACATAATTTATTATTAATTTTTAGATAAAGCTTTCTACCTGACCTGATAAAAGATTAATAACATTCCTAGTGAATGGATCAGGAAATCCTAAACTACTTAATTTAGTTGCCAAAATAGGTAACTGTACATTGTCAAAAGCAGCAGTAATGTCTAAGAAAAGGCCAAGTGTACTTTTATTGGACGACAGAGCTATCTGGATGTCTGTGGTTAATTCTGACAAACAATCCTGTAATGTTTTTCCTTTACGAAACCCAAACTGAGTTATTGGCAAAATATTATAGTGCTCATACCACCACTCTAATCTATTTTTATCATCCTTTCTAATGTTTTTAAAAGGCATGAAGATAACGATATTGGCCTATATGAACTACGTTCATTTGGGGACTTATTAGGCTTCAACAAAGGAACAATAATGTAGTGCTTCCATTCATCCGGAAACTGCCCTAACGGACCACATTCTGTTATAAATTTGCAATAATATTTTTTTACCCCTAGTCGGCATACGATACAACATTAAATAGTGCATCTGGTCCAAACCAGGAGCAGAGTTCAGGCTAGATTTCAACGCTCTGTTAAGTTCACCTAATGTAAAGTTTTCTATGAAATAACTAACATTAACACCAATGTGAACGATTTCTTCGATTTTAATTTCATTTTGGGCCATCTCAGGAGCTAATGTATTAATAAAATCTTGTACCCACCCTCCATTAACTAAAGGTTTGTAACTATTTTCCTTATTAGAGAAATTTTTTATTTTTTTCCAAATATCTTTAATAGGAGTACTTCTATTTAAATTTTCACAAAATTTTGCCCAACTTTTCTTTTTTACTTGTTTAACAGTGTGAGAGGCCAAAGAAGTCAATTTTTTACATTCAATGTAATTATCTAAGCATGGATTAGCTTTGTATGTATTAAATGCTTCCTTGCGCCGCTTTATAGTTTCAGAACATTCAGTTGTCCACCATGACTTTGTTAAAACTACGAATTTTGAGTTGGATTTGAATTGTGGAATTGAACATTCGGCAGCTTTATTTATGATATTTATTAATTGTGAGTAGTCTAGATCCAAACAAGAATTATTTATTAATTCTGAAAATATTGTACTATAAAGAGGCCAGTCTGCTTTTGTAATTTTCCATTTACTAAGTGGTTGGCGTGGAACGTGAGGTATATTCTCTTTCTCTGAAGTTATCAATATTGGTAGGTGATTTGATCCCATAGGATCATTCAGAACTTCCCATTTAAAATTAGGACTAATACTGGCAGAACAAAAACTTATATCTAATGCTGACTTATTTTTTTGGCGAATATTATTTACAAGTGTAGCAGTTCCATCGTTCAAATAAATTAAATTATTACTTTGTGCGGCCTCTAAAAGACTTCTGCCTTTATTATCAGTAAAATAGACCCTACTTCTTTATGATGTATGTTGAAATCTCCCCCTACAATCAGTGGATGAGGCAAAATTTTAATAAAATTATCCCAGTTATTAAAATTAATATTATTGAGAGGTAAATTATAAACAGAGACGATCGTGTAATGTGTTGGTGATGTATATGTGGGTGTAGGTTGTTTGTGGCGTGAGCGTTTTAGCGAGAAGGGCTTGTGTTTGTTTGAGATAGAAGTAATAAGAATTAAGAATAATTAAGAACACACTACTGTTTTATAAACAATTATATTCTGTTAAAATAATAACTACAAGTTATTTGGTATTATAAACTTATTTAATTTATTGTGAAACTGGCACTGATTTGAAGAGGGCGATTCCTGAAGTGTTCTGGCTTTCTGAAGTAGAATGCCTGTATGGTTTGAAGGCTGAGTTAGGACTCTCTTCTTTGGAATTGCTCTCTCTCTCGCGGGGAAATTCTGTTATACAAAGGAGTTACCCTAACGGGATTTTGTGCCTTTGTTTAATGATCCAAATTTACAGTACCTGACAGTAAAATACATTCTTTTTGAAGTTAAATTCACATTATAAAATATTCTAAATTATTTTTAAAAACTATTATTTTTCATTTCGTTCTTCCACTACATTATCCCCCCTCCTGGAGAAATTTTTCGGCACGAAAAATTTGGGAGATAATCTGGAGTTGTAGAGGCTTGGAAGTTATCGAGAGGCGTGTGTGTAACCTCTGCAAGGTGGCCGTGTGTTGTAGGGTGCAGTCATCTTCTTCTGGAGCAAACGCTGCTTGAAGGTGTGAGCGTTGCTGTGGTGTTTGAATGTATTCTACTCGAGCGAACGCTGCGTGAGTGGGTGAACGTTGCTGTGGTGGTAGGCTGATAGGCGGCGAACACTGCTTGGCGAGTGAGAGTGTTGCTGATGAAGAAGTGACTGGCAATGGGTAGACAAGGTGATCAGTGTAGATAAGTCGGTACTGTAGGTGTGTATGTACTTTCTTGAATTAACTCTATATGGACAAAAAAAAACTCTAAGTATTTCAAAAACAATTAACAAATAAATAAATACACAAAATACACAAATAAAAAAAATATATATATTTAATAAGCGTGCAGGGATGAGCAAGGATGTGAGGATAATCGCAAAGGGTATGAGAAGATGAAGATCTTTTCCTTTTGTAGAAATCTTGTGTTTCTGAAAATAATCATACAGAATTATACATAAAATTATATGATAAAATTCTAACAAATAACGTGCAATACTGACTAAACATGCAATTAAATTCATGCGCATGCAATAACATTCGTGCTCATGCAATGGTGCAGTCGACGAAGATTCTTGGATCTGTAAAAGAGAGGTTAAACAAATTTAAATTTCAACAAATATTAGTGTAAAAATTATTAAAGCTAAGAAGTAAAGATGAATATATATCTTGAGGGAGTATGCTCAAGGGTGAAGCCGATTGTATGTTCATCAGCTCTTCAGCTTTGCTGTGTTTTCTAGATACCTCAAGTTAACAATAACATTAAAAATAACATTAAAATACAAATGATAAACAAGTACAAGAATAATACAAATTATTTAATTTCCTTTTAAGGCGAACTAAAAAAATAAATTAATTAGTTTAATACAATAAAAAACATCAATATTAACATATAAACATATTAATCGTCTTGATTTCTGCAACATAAAATAAATTACAATTATTATTTAAAATATACAATGCAATAATTACAAATATTAAAGCCGGAATAATTTTATGACTCGAAGTACGATAGTTTTCAGTGCTGAAACAAAAATAATATATCGATAATTGCAACAACTAAAGTAAAAGAAATATATCAATACACTTTAGACATTTTTGTTCTGAAGACAAAATTCTTACATATAACATTTACATGTGGTGTAGTATGTAAAGTTAAGAAGTGTGATATATTGAGAATTATTTCAAGAGATTATGTCAAGTATTTTATTTCAAGTGTTATGCATTATGTGCGCGAGGTGGCACAGAAGTTTTGTGGCTAATTACTAGGGACTTTAGTGAACTTAGCGATTAGTACTAAACTAGTGCGTTTGAGTACTAGTTGAAAATTGAATGTTGAATTTATTAAGTGTTAGATACGGTGCGCAAATTAATGATTGCCCTGTAAGAATGTTTCTACTAGTATTAATTGGAAATTGCCCTTTAATTCTGAAATATGAATTCGCCAGAAAAATTTGGAATTTTCGACATTGTCCGCATGCAAACGAAGGGACGTGATGCCATAATTAGGTATTACTTGGTTAGTCAGAGATTTTAAAATAATGTTGGAATGCTGAAGGTTCTTATTTCGACAAAAACTGGAATCCACTAGGCTGTGACTAGCTCCAGTGTCTACAAGGGCACGAATAAATTTTTTGCCAATTCTTAAATTTACTAACAAATTATCAGAATTGGTGAAAGCAGGTATGAGAGCCAAGGTCATAACATCAGCCGTTCGTGAGAGCGGCTGTGGGCTTAACCGTTTTTTGGCTGTATCTGGAAACATGTTCGAGCCGTATGTCCAAATTTAGAACAAAATTGGCAAGTGGGCCTATTTTGGAGGTTATTGCTACCATTATTATTATTATGACTATACTGGGGTCTATCTGAATAAGGGTTAAATCGCGAATTGTTTGAATTAATTCGAGGACTATGATTATTACTATAATATTGATTATTATTATAGCGATTATTACTATTTGCTCTGTGATTAAGGTTTTGAGGAACATTAAATTTCTTAGGCATTTTGCCAAAGTTAGTACGAGGTTTTGGTCTGAATTTGTTGGTGCAGTCCACGTCAAAATGTGGACCGGAACAATGGCGACAAGGTCTGTTCTTTATTACATTAAAAACTCTAGTTGGTTTTAATTGTGGCTTTTGACTTTTATTACGATGCGGGCATTCTCTGTGGAAATGCATTTGTCCACAGTAACGACAAGGAGATGGAGGTGTACGAGAATTGGAAGTTTTCGCAGTAACAGCGAAAACTGTGGGGTTTGATTCAGAAGCCTGAACTTCTTTTAGGGCATTGGCATAGGAAAGTGCTTCATCTAATTTTTGAGGAAGCTTCGTTCGCACCTCATTACGAAGCGGTTGAGGAAGTGACTTCAAGAATGCATCAGTGGCCAGTTTATCAAAAATTGTTTGTAAGGCCTCGAGTGGGTTAGCTTGAGCTTTTAAATGAATGGCGGATTGGATATGTCTAATCCTATCCGCGAATGTTTCAGGAGACTCAGTGGGCAAGGACTGAATATTAGTCATCTGTTGTAAGAGGACTAAGGGTGTTTTTTCCTTACGAAATCGGGCTAGAAGTCGCTCTGAAATTAGAGGATACGTTATAGTTGTACCCTGGCGTTGTAATTCGGCTTTCTGGGTGTCGTAAAATATTTTTGCAGAACCTGAGAGCCTAAGTGCTAATATTTCTAATTTAGCAGCGTCGTCCCAGCCAGAAAGACTAGCACAATGGCTAATTTGGTCTAGGAAATCGGACACTTTGGCTGAATTTTCGCCATCGAAAGTGGGTAAACTATTAATTAATTGCAAATTTCTCAAGGGACTCGGTTGATTGTTAATTGGAGGATTTGCTAATTGCTGCTGCGCAAGTAAATATTCTACTGCAGCGTCGATTTTCATGTTTTGTCTATTAATTTTATACATTTTGGAAATACAAGATTCACAAGGGATAGTGCAAATACAAAAATTTAAAAATGAAATTCAATAGAAAATTCAATTATGGGAAATATTTAAGATATTTCCGCTGAGAAAATAATTTAAAAGTTAATAAAATTATCTGATGGATAATTTGTTTAATTATGAAATTAAAATTTTTACGTACTTGTAAATTTGTGGATTCTCGTTGAAAATATCTCAAACAGCTAGCACCAATGTAATGTGATTGGTGATGTTGATGTGTAGGTAGGTAGCTTGTGGCGTGAGCGTTTTAGCGAAAAGGGCTTGTGTTTGTTTGAGATAGAATATAAGAATATTATCAAGAAAGCACCACTGATTATAAAATATATATATTTTCTAACTGAATTTAAATAGCTTTATAATATCACAGCGATTAAGTATAAATCAATTAATTAATCTAGATTAGATGCTAAACTCTTATGTTTTAACTTATAACTGGCACTGATACTAAGAGAGCAATTCCTGAAGTGTTCTGGCTTTGGAAGTCAAAATTGCGACTTTGTTGTTTGAAGGCTAAGTGCAGACTGTCTTCTTTGGAATTGCTCTCTCTCTCGCGGGGGAATTCTCTTATACAAAGGAGTTACCCTAACGGGATTTTGTGCCTTTGTTTAATGATCCAAATTTACAGTACCTGACAGTAAAATACATTCTTTTTGAAGTTAAATTCACATTATAAAATATTCTAAATTATTTTTAAAAACTATTATTTTTCATTTCGTTCTTCCACTACAATCGTAATATTTTTGTTTGCTTGTAATGGTATGCTCACTGCCACGGCCATCAATCCGTCTATTGTAAGTAAGTTATTTATTTCTACATACGGAATTGAACTTTGTAACAGTATAGCTACACCATCTTTACCATCACTTCTAGTTTTATGTACTAAATTGAAACCTCTAAATTTAACATTACTATTCGGTTTAAACCACGTTTCAGAAATTAATGCAATGTTTATTTTTTCATTTTCCAAACACTTTTCTAAACTACCTTTATTAGCTAAACGCATCCATTGATCGTGCATTCCATTGAAGAATTCTTAACTTCTGTATTGTCATATATAATAAATTTTCGATTTATAAAATATAATTAAATAAATAAATTTACTTAAATGGAAAAGATGAAACTCTTTCTTGTATTATTTTTATCAGTTCCTCTTCCCTTACCTGTGACGTTATAAGGGGATATATAGAGCCTAACACAGACACAATTATCTCACATACCCACTCTTTTGAATGTATACTTTCTCTATAATTTTCTTCCGGTCGATATGGGTTAAAATTTATCAGGCCACCGGGTGTATTTTTAGACGGGGTAGACCTAATTAAAAAAGATTCCATTTCTTTTTGTGAAAACTGTGGTTTTGGAGGGGAAAGTTTTCTCGACCTTTTGATTGGTTGAGATATCTCAATTTGTGGTGTAGTACTATTTAAATTTGGATTTAATGTTAATGGTGGAAATTCACGCTTAGAGTTGATCAATGGAGGTACATCAGTTATTTTAGCATATGAATTTTTAAAACGCATTTTAGCATCTGAATAAGACAAATTTTCTAGTGCCATAATAGTTCTTATTTTGGTTTGCCTTAATTGCTCAGTACATTTTTTGTCTGTAGCTGAGTCTTTTCCATTACAATGAACACATTTTAATTCATCTTTTCTTTCACAGTTTTTCCTACCGTGCTGCTCGCCACACAGACTACACCTAATCTTACTTCGACACTGATTACTCGTATGACCAAACCGTAAACAATTGTAACATTGAACAACTTTAGATATGTACCGCTCAACTTGACATCGTACATGATGAATAAACACATATTCTGGCATTACTTGTCCCCTAAAAGTTAAGAGTACCGAGTATGTAGGTTTGGTTTCATATTCCCCTTTCTCATTTTTATATTTCCTTATAAACCTTTTAGCAGCGATTAATTTAATATTTCTGCCCTGATTAAACAAACTCTCATTTACTATTTCTTCATCAGTAAGAGTTAAATCCACATTTTTAATTACCCCTTTTCTTTTCAATAAATAACTGGGTATAAAACATTCAAATTTATCTTTTTTCAGCTGATCAGAGAGAACTAACATATTGGCAGCACTACCATTTTTAAACTTTAACCTCAATCTGTTTTTCCCCATTTTTGTAATTTCCACAATATCTTTCTGTATCATTGGATGATATTTATTAATTAATTTACCCACTGACATAGCATGTAATTGACCAATACCTTCTCCTTGTCCCTTACTTTGCATGAATATTTCAAACGTGCCCACATCTGTAGGTAAGTACAACACTTTACATTATCATCTTTACTTAAATCACCATCAATTTCCTTTTTATCCTTTTCCTCCCCAACAGGAACCCCAGCTCCCATTACTTCCATATGAGGAGGTCCCGGACCTCCGCTTTCAACACCCATTTTCCAAATTAAAAATAAAACTACTAGTTCACACTTCGAAAATAAGAGAAAATTAGAAATTAATAACTCCTTTAATTGAAAAATATAATTTTTAATAAAAAATAAAAAATAAATAGATTGAAAATTAAAATTAAATAGAAAAAACTTTCACTTTATAATATAGTTGTTATAAGAACAAACTGAGCAGACACGATGTGAACGCTAGCTAGTCCAAAGCTCAACTGAACGCCCAGAGTTATTTGACAAATAAACTTATTGTATATTTTAACTCTTGCGTTAGACGTTAACCAAATTAAACAATCCTTTCCAACTGTTTTGTCGTTATTCTCAATTACATTACAATTGTTACTCTTCTCTTCTTGGTAGGAAAAGTTAAAATTATTGGTTAAATAACTACCCATTTTTGTTTCATTAAATATTCTAGCAAAGTCCTGTGTTATATCCAAATCCATTAGGTAGTAATCTTCCTTTCTTAGTTAGTTTGATGAGCCATTCTCGGCTCATAGGTCGGCTGTCCTCGATGTGTTTTGTGTAATAGATTTAGGTTTAGACGTAGACAAAATTAGGCAAAGGTTTGGTTTGGATAAGTTAGGCCCAATAAAGATTACGGGCCCATAAAGACCCCTGTTTACAATAAAAACCCTCCTTTTTTTTACGTATATGATCGAAATAACATTTGCTAGTTTCCGATAGAGATAAACAATCTTCCAGAGGGTTTGTATTGTAAACGGGGGTTCTACATATCACTTGCGGCTAAATCTTTATTGGGCCTAACTTATCCAAACCAAACATTTGCCTAATTTTGTCTACGTCTAAACCTAAATCTATTATACAAAACACATCGAGGACAGCCGAACATGTGGGCCTTGATGTCTAGTTGGCTTGCAAAGATTAAAGAAAATCGTTGAAGCCATTTTATAGACCAGATCAAACAGTAAACACACACATACATACATACAAAAAGCATTCGCTAAAAAACATTTTTTTGTATTTAGGGGACCTCGAAACATATATTTTCAGTGAATATTCAAGTTCGAAAAATTGACACAATATCAATAGTTTGTCTTGCCCGGGAGAAAGTAAAACGTTAGTTGAATTGTGGTATATTTAGCTGAGTGTATATAAAAACTGGCTCCACAGGCATCGGTCTACTAGTATAAATTGTATAAATTAATATAAAAGGGAGCAAAACTCCCTCTTGTTGCAATAAACATATATTTAATGTTTTGCCTTCTAAATGACTAATTGGACAGAATCTTCTTCATTTGAACAATCTTTCATTTAATTCGTTCTGTTCCAGCGAGCGAGCAAGAATTACCGACATTATACTAAGAACTAGGAAGCAGTGAGGAAATGATTGCGCCAACTAATTACAATCGATCAGTGGGTCTTACATACCAGCCAACTATGTGCTAGTAAAGTTGACCTTGAAGATCAGCTGGTAGATTTTCACATGAAACAATTAATTAACAGAGTACAGTAATATACAGGTGTTCAACCCAGATAACAAACTTACAACAAACTCTGACCAAGTTTTGAACAAAACAAGTTTTATTATTTTTATTATACCTCCCTAAAACTAGTTAACCATATAAAGAACAACTTAAAGTTTTAGAAAATTTTAGTCGAAAAGGAAGATGATGAGAGTTTATAAATATGAAGGAGTGAATATTCGTATTCGTCATGTCAAACTTGTATTGGAGCAAGTGAATAAATAATTCACTTGGGCAACAACAGGGAGCTCTCTGCAAAATTGCTGCCCGGAACTGCTAAACGTACACACTTCTGTTTTCCTGGTAATTAGAAGTTGCAGCTTCCAAAGTTTAATAAATACCCAAGTTTTCATTTTGATCTTTAGATCAAATGTAAATGTATTAAACATTACACAAGCTGATTTCGTGCAATTCTGCAATTAAAGTAGTCATTCATTTCGTAGTTTTTATTGTGGAAACTTCCGTAATTTTGTAAAGTTCGTAACATAAACTTGAAAAAGGATATTCCTTTTATATAGTTGTGGATATAGGGGCTGTTATACTAATATTGAATTGTGTTGAATAGTGTTGAAAAGATGAACCAGTTAACAGCCTAGTTATTTATTTTTAGAATACATTTTAATTTCACTTCATTTCCTGACCTTTCAACATTTTACATGTTATCTACAGAGGAAGTTTTTTTATTTTAAAATATTTATATTAAATCTTGAAAGCTGTAGTTGTGGTGTAAGAGTGGGCGCGCACTGGCAACTTTTTATTGAGCTACTATTTTGCCTCTGTCGCTTTCCTGTTGCCTCGGTTTGTTTGAGTGCGCACACGATAAGCAACTATTTCCTGATATTTTTTGCAATTTTCATTTTGATGCAATCGAATCAAAAGCATCTTGTTAAAAATGGATTTAACGGAGGAAGCTGTGGTATGTTCTCTCTTGATTCAAACAAAAATCTAAGGAAAAAGAAGTATTGGGTTCACCCTCTCAACTCTGTAAGACTAATTAAAGGAAAATTTGCTCTGATGTTTGAAGATCTACTATGTTATCCTGAGAAATTATGTTATTTTTTCGCACGAGCACTACGTCGTTTGATGAGATACTTGGGATTCAGAGTCCTGTTATTACACACAGTCATGTGTCAAGAACCCATTATCAATGTCTTTATCCCTTGCAACAACCATTTTTAACAGAGAATAGTTACAGATAACTTAAACAAAGTTATTATAAACTATATAAATGGCGAGTACCACTAAATTGTCGCCCGTCTGCGCATGTACTAGTAATACAATAGCTGGAGAATCAACGAAAAAGTCCGAAGAAAGTTACTCGCCGCCCGAAGAAACGAAAAAGTCGCCTTGCTATCGCTTCGCTATGTGTGCGCACTCTCATATGATTGTAAAGACTTCATAAAAGAGACAAAATAGTTGCGCAGCAAAAAGTCGTCAGGGCGCGCCCGTCCTAAGAGTTGTAATAATTTTTTTTCAGAAACAGAGAACTTGTTGAGAAATTTGAATTGAAAAAGTAACTATAAGTTACTATTCAAAATAGATGAAATATTGATTACAAAATCAATATAAACTACCTTATTATTACTAAAAAATTCCTTATATAGTCTGGTTATTTTTTGAATGTGTTGAACGTTGGGTAAAAAATTAATTTTTTGTAGTAAAAATTAGTTTATTTAAAGTTGAGCACCACGTGGTCACCATCTGCATTTAGTTATGTTAAATTTTTGTTGAATTAAAATTTTGCTCCGAAAATAGATTTTAAGTTTTACTAGGCTGTATTTGAGAGTCACTGTCGGCCCTCCGGACAGTGTTCTCTCGTCACTGGCAACACTATCCATCACCGGACAGTGAGCTGCAGGGGCTCCTAGGAAGAAAAAATCTAAGGGCAGCACAGCTGGACTCGAACATAGGTCCTCCGTGTGGGAGTCCAGTGCGCTAACCACTGAGCTAATCCCTTCCCTATTAAGGAAGTGCAACCAGGGTTAACGCAAGTACGTACTAACACTATGAACTAACATAATTTTCGGTACTATAAAAAGTTTCATAGCAACGGTTTCACCATTAGATTTGTGAATTTATAGAATAAGTTTCTGAGGTTTTGAAATTTTCTCTTTCCTTTAAATTCTTTTAAACCGTTTTATTAGAAACGTTTTTCTGGAAAAAAAATTGAAGGCGATTCCGAGAAATCTTTAAGGGAGGATTAACTGTGTTAATGATTGTGATGGAGATGAAGAGAAGACGCTTCCGAATTCAGGTAGACTTTATGCTCTAAATAAATGTAGTCCCCCACTAACTCTATATTGCTTACGTAACTTAATGATTAGTGAAAATACCAAGTTTGACATCATTTTGTTATTAGAATTAGAGAAGTAAGAAGAGAACTGTATGAATGTTCTTCACCGGAGTTTTCAAAACCTTCGGAAATATAATGTTATTCATGTTTGCTCTGGCTCACTACCACTGATCCTTCTAATTCTCCAAAATGGAAAAAGAGCCATAACTTTTCATAATTTTCCTGTTATTGAAGATTTAACTAACTTAAAAGAATTAAACTAATTAAAAAATTAATTAAATATATTTGTTCATTTATCAGTTATGTGAGGTAATAATGATACCAGTGAACCATCTACAATGTTATTATTACCACGAACACACTTCTAAATATAGATAATTGAAGTGTTTATTTTATATCTATATTTATTTGTATACATGAACGTACTGGATGACTAGAGATTTCACGTTAATATTATTGTTTAATATTAGAAATTAAACTTATGGCATCAGATAAATATTAAAGAGGATATTCAGTATTTTCAAGTTATTAACATTTATAGTATAATTCCACTACGTTACACTTGTGTCAATATTTGCTGACAATCTCCCAAACATTGCGTTATCGCTATTAACATTTCTCTCTCCCTCTCCGTCAGTGTTACAAAAACAAAACAAATTATCTAAATGAATCTTCTTTTTAAAATTCTAATTAAATGAATATATAATGGAACTAAAAAGAATATAAGCGAACTGCACAGTTTCGTTCAGACGAACACATAACTGGAAATGATCTCTAAAAACAACCAAAATTTTTCAAATTGTAGCAATTGTTGGCCGTTAGAAATGATCAGATGTATCTCTTAGTTGGCTGATCGGCCAGGCTGATCGCCTATTAAAATTTTTTTTGGTGTTTTCTTATGATACCCCCTGGCCGATCAGCCAACTAAGAGATACTCTAACCAAAATTTTTGTTGTGGTGGTTGGTTCCGCAGAGCTGGAAAGCATCAGAGACATTTTCCGTGGTAGCCTGCTTCATTTTGTGGTCATCGACCGGTTTCGGGCGTTCGCCCATCTTCAGGATGCGTTTTTCAGACAGTGTGACAACACAGACTTGCACAGAGCAAATTGAGTGAGCAAAGAGTGTGTAAACTAAATTTGCTCTGTGCAAGTCTGTGTTGTCACACTGTCTGAAAACGCATCCTGAAGATGGGCGAACGCCCGAAACCGGTCGATGACCACAAAGTGAAGCAGGCTACCACGGAAAATACTTTGATGAAACCAAAATTTCGCTTTAATTGACGACATATTTGAGCCAAATATGAATATTTGAAATATTTATCTGTAATTCAAAATTCACAAAAGTCCTTTTCCAAATATAATAAACCTAATCCCCCCCTCCCACTCAAATTCACTGTATTTCTCCCTACTCAAGCCTGTAGAGGGAGCAAATTAAGGAACGCATCTGGGTACTGAAAGGAGAAGTTAAAGAGATCAGGGGATAATCCAATCGCCTGTATAAAAAGGATGCCTGACTCTCATTCTCTTTCATTGAGACACCGTCAGCGACAAAGTTCAACGTACTTCGTTCTCACACAGCCACTCTGCCAGTCAGTCTGTCACTCTATTCTCACGCTAACATACTCTTACTCTAAAAATATTACAGTATAAAGTCTATGCAGTATTTATTATTCGCAATTAATACAAACAGTACTCGGCCAGTTTAACTTTACACATTCCAAGTCCAACCCCCGAAAATGTCTACTACAAAAATAAACATTGTTACAAACTTATCATAAGAAAGGCAGTAGAAATTAAGAAAGAGGAAAACTCTTAAAATGAAGGTTTCCGTCTGAGCAGAATATGGTTGCCCTTGCTCAGAGAAAGGAGAGAACAAGGAAAACAAAAGAATAATTAACAGTTTTCCAGAACAAAATAAAATCTGTTTTTTTTTTTGCAACATTTTCAGTGGAAGGGGAAACTTAATTTCGACATCCAGCAAATCATATGCATACGAGAGAAAATTAAGCTCCGCCCACTACCTTTAGCTATTTACGGCCAAAATGGAGGCGGAAGTTAAGCCCCGCTCCCCCACTGACTTCATAAATTGGAGGTGGTCTCCGGGTTGAGACCGTGTCAATGGTTTGTTGTAAACGATGTTACGCCCATATTACACTAGGCTTCTTCAGGGTCAGGTCGCCTTTAAAGCTGAAACAGCGCGGTCTCAGTCCCTTAGTGTTTTGCATGACAGTGGCTGCGGAAGCCTGAAATATTATATGACTATTATCTTGTCTTTTTAATTTACAGATCTACGTAACATTTTTCTCAGATAAAGACTACGTCATATTTGAAAGAAATATCAACATCGAATATGCTATTTAGGTATTTGCAATTTTTAGCAGCACATATTTCCCAAAACTTTTATCGCGAATGAGATAAATTCGACAGTCAACATATTGCGATTAAAAGTGGACTTATAGCTTTTAATGCAACCTTATTATAAAGGTAATAGAACCGTTTATTATAATGAAGTGGCAGTTTAAAGGAAACGTTAACTTTGTTAACTCTCAGAATCCGGCTATGATCAAATTTTCTGGGAAAATGTTTCAGATAAAAGTGGGGGGGGGGGTTCCCTGCATGACTGGAAGAGTAAAATTAAAAGAGCTTGCATTGTAAAATAGAATTTTAAATTTGAACTTGTGCGAGTTTTCATTTTTGAGATATTTCGTTCACACAGATAAACACAGCAGACTACACACAGCAGACTACGCACAGCAGACTACACACAGCAGACTACACACAGCAGACTACACACAGCAGACTACGCACAGCAGACTACACACAGCAGACTATGAGCTCCATATTCATGGGAACTGATGCTCCGCATTCATGGTTGAAAACTCAATTCCGAAAATCTGTATGAATGCAGTACTACCTCTTACAGCGAAAAGAAATAATAAAAAGTAAAGAAGAGTCTCGTACTTTGATCTTATTATTTTATTTACTCTCTGCTTGGGACATTCTTCATATTCTGACACTTAAAAATAATCAGATTATTGTGAACAATGATAATAAATTAGATTTCAAGATAATTAATTTGGCGGCAAAGGAATAGTGCTTTATGGAGTTTCTATGTCGAGTTTATTGATGAGTGAGATAAGAGAAGTGGATCATGTGTATGTGTATTTGTGTGTGTGTGTAATTGTGTGCCTGTGTGTGTGTGTGTGTGTGTATTTGTGTGTCTGTGTGTACGTGGTATTGGCGGAGATAACGTATCACTCATTGCATAACTGTTTGTTGGTCTGCCAAGTAACCCTCTCTGAGTTATTTTTTTAATTTGGTTGTTTATTTAGAAAAACATGCAGGCAACTATCAAAATGTAAAATAGTGTTTACACAGCATTTATCAATTGAATTAAGTTATCATTATTATCAGTGCTGTTATTCAAATACTGTGATAAATCTGGTCAATTCTGTTACTGTTGCTGCAAGAGTCAAACTTTTGAAATTGAGTTTTTACCGAAATTATCTGTTCTGAGGTCTTCGGTAAACGAGAAAATATTTCAGTGGTTAGAATACATGAGAGGGGTGTCTCTGAACTCAAGAACGAAAGAACAACATAGGAAGCTGTGTTGCAAAGTTCTTTGATGTTCTGTTAAGGTTCCAAAATGGCAAGCGAAAGTTTTTCGATAATAATTCGTGAATCAAAAGTGCGACATTATTGAATATTTGTTTTTGTTTCAGTTTCCGTGATCTGAGAAACCGCCCCAATCATTTACTTCCAACTGCGTACACCAAGTTCACTCATAAAGCCTATTAGATTTATTTGATACATTTTTCCAGAAACATTTCTGTTTGACGAGTTCAGATTTGATGTTTCCTGTAGGGGTAGTGAACCCCCACCACTCATCCACTCTAGCGGAGAGAAACAGCTTCTCTCGCACAGAGAGGAGAGGTTCGGCCAGTGGATATATATATGAGAGAGAGACAGTCAAGGATTCTGTTCAATTCAGTCTTACACATCAGACATCATTCTGTTGATTCACACTCCGTACATATCATTTTAGCCACATCAGTCTGTCAGTTCAGTTCAGTTCTAAATTCTAAAGTGCAAAGTCCCTGGCAGTCAGTTATATATATACACATATCAATTATATATCTTAAACCAATCTTAAGGTGTTTATCTATCATCATCAACAACCAACATCTCCTCACAACACCCTTACATTGGTGGCAGCGCTATCGAAACCCAACCGTTTCTCATTAAAAGGTAAGATATACTTTTCATACATTTTTTTTTATTATTATTCATACTAGTTTTACACTTCTAAATATTTTAATTTCCGCTATTTTTTGTTACATCTATTTGTATATTTCATATTTTTAATATTTCGACTTCCTTTTTATGAAAAGAGCCGAAATTATTCAGAAATTAAAACAACATAATCTTCCTACAAGTGGCAATTTGTTAATTTTAAAAGAAAGACTCTCTAAAATCATGTCTACATATACAATCGATGGCCAACAAAAATCTGCTGTGAAGCAATCGCGTATTTATTAAATAAAATTAACTCTACGAATACGGTTAACATCCGTAATTTACAACTAATAAATAACCTACCGGTATTTGATGGAGCGCATAATAGCGACATAAATTCCTTCATAGACCAAATCAATAATTATAGTGCGATTTCGGGATGGACAGAAGCCGACAAACTGGAAATCCTAATTTTAAAATTAACGGGTGCGGCGAAAATTTTCTTTGACACATTTAAAACGCAGTGTACAAATGATAACATCATTTTAACCTACCGACTGGCCATGGAAAATCTAATTGCCAGATTTAAAAAAGTAAAACGCCCGTGGTATTGTTGCAGCAAATAACGAGCTTGCAACAAAATCCATCAGACACTCTCGAAGCTTTTGCTGACAGAATAAAGCATATTTCCACATCGCTCTTATTCAAAGCTCAACAAAACCCACTACAAACGTTACAAAATCTAGGTTGAACGGTTAACGACAGACGCATTTATTAAATCACTTCCGGCAAACATAAAAACCTAAGTGCAAACCAAATTACCCAAAACGCTAGACGAAGCACAAAACTACGCCATAGCACTCAGAGATATCCAAAACTCGGAATCTCAAGCCTCCGTTTTTGCCTTAAAGAAGGCGGAAACCAATCGCAATTCCAGCAATAAACCTCCGTCACCCTGCAAACATTGTTCTGGCAAACACTGGAACAGTGAGTGCACAGAAAAATTTCAATTAGTATGAACGAAAAGAAATAAACAAAATTCACCACCTTCGCCGAGCAAACACTGCAAGGGCAACCACTGGAACCGCGACTGCAACAACAAAAATAATAATTTTAATAATAATAAACAAGCGCGCACTAATTTTGGCAAAAAGCCACAATTTAAGCCAGACCATCGTACCTTCAGGCAAAGTAGGCCCTATTTCAAAAAACAAATGCCCAAGAATAATAATAATAATAATAATAACAGCAATAATAATAATAACAGATTTATTACTGGCTATACGTCGAATAAATGGGTTCCGCCAACATGCCAGATATGTGAAAAACGAGGGCATATTGCAAAGGCATGCTGGTTCAATAATTCAAAAAACGATTAGGCGCTCAGCCGTTTTCACAAACGGCGACCACTGTCTTGATCCCGGCACTCAACGATTCAAATAATTTATTAATCAACGTCCAAATTAAAAACAAAAAAGTGAAAGCTCTGATCGACACGGGTGCTTCACACTCGCTCATAGATGCCAGTCACGTCAAATCGATGCCCGAAAAATCTGGTATCATTTTAAAATCAACCAGATTATCCCCAATTATGGTCTGTCAACCATTCAATTATCCATAGGCCAAAACACAAAAATTCAAGGTAACTTCATAGTGTCCCAACTGAAAAATGAATTTGAAATGATCATTGGGAGAGACCTACTAACAAAATTTCAAGCCATTATTAACTTCAAAAACTCAAACGTAATCATAAACAAAACAGTCATTCCATTCTTAACAGACAACACAACATCAAAAATTAACAACATTCAAAACACAACTTTTCCAGAAACATTGTCAACCAGACACAATATCAAAATTCCTGCACGATCACACATCGTCAATACTTACACGCTACATACAAAAATTCCAGACGGTTCCATAATATTGACACAACATGACAGTCTACCTACTGGAATTTACTTACCCCACACACTGACTAACGTACATAACAATGCTTGTGCCATAACATTAATAAATACAACACAACATGAAATCTGCATCACGAAACATTTTCCAATTGCACACATTCAATACAACCCTGAGACGTACAAATCATCAAACAAACATACCATAAATTCTATTCAACAACTCTCGCACGAACAAAAAACACAATTACAAGCCTTTCAGCAACAATTACGCCAGAAACTCACTCATCTCTCTCCACAACAAGCAGACAAAATTGTTGAGACATTTTCTCCATTCTATGACACATTCACTCATGACAAAGATTACAAAACAAAATTTACAGATATTACACACCACATAGACACACAAAATCATCCGCCTGTACACAGTCGACCTTACAAACTATCACATTCAGAAGCCCCCATACTGAAAGCACTAATACAAGATAATCTGGATAGAGGAATAATCGAAACATCGACGAGTAACTGGGCTCATCCCGTGATTCTTGTTTAAAGGAGTCTGCGGATCACACAAAAGTCGATCCAAACGACATCACCCAATTACGCAAACAGCACAGATAGGTGGTTGATTTGCGTAAATTAAACGCAATCACCACATCTGAAATTTATCCTCTTCCAGACATTCAGTACATATTATCAACATTACATGACACAACATACTTCACAACACTCGACATCTCAAACGCATTCCACTCCATTAGACTTGACAAATCATCACAAGACAAAACAACATTCATAACACAATTCGGCACATACAAATTCTTATCTGTTCCGTTCGGTCTAAAGAACGCGAGTGGATCATACCAGCGTTTAATGGATAAACTCTTGTCGGGTTACACTGGTGACATATGCCACATATTCATTGACGACATATTAATTTTTCACGGCAAAACATTTCATGAACATTTAACATCTACACAAAAAATTCTCACACAATTACAGCAGGGCAATCTTTGTATAGACCTAAATAAATGTACCTTCTTCAAAGAAGAATGCAAATATTTAGGCTATACATTGAGCAAAAAAGGCATTTCTCCAGATCACGAGAAGTTAAAAGCTGTAAAAACCTATCCAATTCCGAAAAAATTAAAAGACGTGAGAGCATTTTTAGGATTTATAGGTTTTTACAGAAAATTCATTCATAACTTCTCGGAAATAGCCAAGCCCCTTACAGACTTAACAAAGAAGAATACCAAGTTTGTATGGTCTTCTCAATGTTCATCGGCATTTCAAATTCTAAAACAAAAATTGATTTCTCCACCGATTCTGGCATACCCCAATTATAATTACGAATTCATATTGACTACGGACGCGAGCAACGTTGGCATATCTGCAATTCTAAGCCAACAAATAAACGGCGAAGAACGTCCAATAGCCTTTTCATCCCGCGTACTGTCTGAAACTGAAACAAGACTCTGCACTACGGAAAGAGAACTGTTAGCCATTCTCTTTGGCTGTAAACAGTACAGATACATCATTTTCGGCTACAAATTCAAAATAATAACTGACCACTCAGCTCTGCAGTGGCTTCAAAATTTAAAAGACCCGCATTCTAAATTATATAGATGGTCGCTTAAATTAAGCGAATTCGACTTTTACATCGAACATAGATCGGGTAAGAACATCGCGCATGCTGATGCTTTAAGCCGTTATATAGGCTGCATCAGTACAGATCAGACAGTGGACGAATATTATCCAAACATCGATCTACTTGAAATAGCTCAACAACAAGCTGATGATCCGGAATGTCAGCAATTAAAAACTTCGAGCAATTACAAATTCAATGAACAAGGCCGCCTAATTACAGTTTCCGACAATTGCATTCTGGTACCGTCAGGGTTGCGTGATTACTGTGCTGCGCCTTTATCACGACAATCCGTTATCAGCGCATTATGGTAGGCAGAAAACATACGAGCGTATAAGAAATCAATTCACTTGGCCAAATATTTCAAATGATGTGCGCAAGTATGTACAAACCTGCCATAGCTGTGCCACAAGAAAGACTACTGACGCTTGCAAACCACCCTTAGGCACATTTAACAAGCCAAAAAACGTTTGGCAAGCCATTTCAGTTGACGTTGTTGGCCCATTGGAACAATCAACAAACACAGAAACAGGAGAAGAGTATAAATATATATTAACCATAATTTGTCAATATTCCCGCTATTTGGAAATGTTTCCGAAGGCCAATCAAAAAGCGGAAACGATTGCTCAAATTATAGTTAACAATATATTTACTCGATATGTACGCCCAAATATCTCCTCACTGATCTGGGAACAAATTTCACATCGACAATTATACTCGAGATCTGTGAATTATTAAAAATAAAAAAGGTTTGCACAACGCCATACCATCCTGCGTCAAATGGTCGCTTAGATCGTGTACATAGGGACATCGCCAACAATTTATCACACTATGTACAAACTGACAATAATTGGCACAAATATCTGCCATTAATCAAAGCAGCACATAATTCCACAAAAAATGCTTCAACAAATTATACCCCTCATGAATTAGTTTTTGGTACCAAATTTCAATTTCCCTGGATACCAAACTATCCACAAAAAGATATTCAAAATTTTAACATTCATACAAAATGTCTATATGAAAAAATTCAAAAAGTTCGTCAACAGGCGAATAATTGAAATATTGAATAATAATGAAAAAGCCAAGCAAATAAGGGAAAAATATTATAATAAAAGTGCTTCAAAACAAAATTTTTATATAGGAGATAACGTTTATTTAAAAACTTTTACGCCCACGGAAAAATTCACAAAAAAATATCATGGCCCGTACCAAATTTACAAAATATTTTCCAACCAGACTGCACTAATTACCTTAAATAATAATGAAAGAAAATTAGTGCATCTAAGCAAAATTAAAAAAGCACATCTACGACAAAAACCTACAAACACACATAAAATGAATCTACGGCCAAGAAAGGCAAAAATTTAAAAACATTTTCGGAAAATTTAGACAAATTTTCCTGGTGTTGGGAGGAGACAATACTCTAGTCCAAGGAAAAATTTCAATATTTATTTCAAAATTTAAATTCCAAGATAAACATTTTAATTAAAAATTTTAAATAAATTCAACATAATATCTCAGTAAATACACCCAGGCATTGTGAAAATTGTATTTCAACATTTCAATGCACGTTTCAAATTCAACATTTAATTTTAGATCATACACCCTATTTATTTAAACAATTTCGTTAGTGTGAATTGAACATTGATTATGGTCAATTTTAGGCCATACACCCCAATCATCATACATTTAATTATTGTTAATTTTAAATAATATACATTTTCATTCTTAACAATTTTAGGTTAAACACCCTATTTATTTAAACATTGAATTTTAGGTCATAAAGGAAATCATACAAAGCATTTACTAATGCATTGATACAAAGCAATTACTAAAACATTTCTTATTTTAGATCCCAACAAAAGGAGTCATAAAGAGCATTTAATAATACATTTCTTATTTTAGAGAAACAAACAATACGGGAATTTAACAGCCATACAATGCGAAACTTTATTGCAGGATTAAAATACTGGAAAAATTATAAAAATTGAATACAACTTCCACAGCATTGTCTCAACGCCGACAAAACAGGTAAAAACCCTTATTTCTTAGATATATTTCATTGATTTGCTTCTTTATAGAATAAAAACGGCGACAACAGGGTGAAATAACAATAAGCATAGCCCCTTACAAACATTAGGAAGGAATTCCAGGCACAAGCACTTACTTCAATAGAAAAGGATTTTCCCAGGTCAATCGGGAAATTTTAATCTTCAAGGAATTACCGAACAATAAAAGTAACAAATAAAAGGAGATATCTTTCTGCACCTGGTAAAAAAAAACAGTTTATTATACTTACTACTTTCACTTTTAATTGTTCTTTGTCACATGTACCTTGAAGGGTGATTAAAATCAACACTCCATGTAAATAATTTTCTTTCCATGTAAATAACATTCATATATATGGAGTTTTACTATTTGGTTTAGTCGTGTAAAGATCGGCTCTTTCTTTTTTCCTTATTTGAGTGGTTTCTAGTGGACTAAAGTCACAATTTTGGATATACACAGAGATTATTGTGCATTCTATTGGCTGTTGAAATTTCAGTTAAATCTATCGACTAGTTTTTGAGATATTAATTAAAAACTAAATTGTTTAGTTATTTAGTGCAGAAGTTAAAAGTGTAGGTGGGGCAGCGTCTATACGTAAATCATAGATAAACCTTGCCCTTTTTGCTAAAGAAGATCTCATAGTGGAGCTTGAAAATATTTACTTCCGTCTGGCCAGCTGGACAGGTTTTGTTTAGTAAACTCATCTTGTTTTTATTGACTTTTTATATTTATTCATTACACGTATTTTCTCTACATTAAATTTAGTTTGCCATTAATGTGAATGTTTTACTGTTCTTCTTCTTTTTTTTTCTTTTTCATTTATAACTGAAAAATACAATTTCAAATTTATTTAAAACGCTATTCACTGTTTAAGTTGAACAATTATTAATTTGTTTAACTGTTGCTTGTGTATGTCTGAATCTCTGTCTGGTGGTTCAAAACGACAGAGAAGCTCCCCTGGAAATTCTGTACCTCGATCTAAAAAAAATCTTTTTATCAGACGCAACAATGGAAAAAATCGATTCTTCTCAGTTAGTATCTCTCATAAAAGAAGTGATGTCCGGTTTGTTAGATGATAAACTGGCCCCCTCGCTACTAAGGTCGAATTCCCGGCTCTTAGAGATGACACACTTGCACTTAAAGAGGAAAATGCTCTGTTGAAAGCTGAATTGGTAGCCATTAAAGCAATACATATTAAAACAGAAACTCGTATTGAAGAAGTGGAAATTGCGTCTCGTCGAAATAATTTGATTTTTAAAGGAATCAAGCACTCTTCTTCAAGCGATTTGAGAGTGATAATCTCTGACTTCTGTCGCGATGTGTTGAAGAAGGATATTCCTGCTGAACATTTTTATGCATTCCCTCTAGGATCCAAAAACAATGCGAAAAACCCTATTCTAGTGTCATTCTTTCGTCCTCAACATAAATTAATGATACTTAATTCTGTAAAGATTTTAAGAGGTACAGGTTTCGTGGTACAGAGGACCTTCCGGAAGTAACTAGGAAGAAGAAAACTAAACTGCTGTTACTAAGGAGAGAAATTTTGCGATTGAACAGGAACATCAATGTGAAGGTGCGCTCTAACTGTCTGCTGGTAAATGGGAGTAAATTCACTTGGTCCACTCAAGATGGGCTATGTTATGCGGGCCAGGATGGTGTGCAGAAGCTAAGTGAAATAGTAGGAGCAAATGTTTTCGATTTTATTTCTGCTTTACACTCTGAGGGTTTACCGAAGGACTACTTCGCTCGCTCTTCGCTTCAGGCCAGCAAAGTAATCTCGGAACTACCTTCATCTGGTTATCAAAGGATTTCCTGAAAGTCTCCAGCTGTTTGTCAGAAGAATTCTACGGTTGCTGCTCCTTCTCTTTCTATAATATGTTACAACATTTCTGGTTTGCGATCTAAAATTGAAAATTTGTCTAGTTCTTTTTTAAATTTATTGAGAATCTATGTTGTTTTTATTCTTTTGGAAACTTTTGTTTTAGAAGATTCTTTTAATTTTTTTAACAATTATTTTCCAGGATATAATTTAATGTGGGTTTCAGCTAAGAAAACTTCCAAGTGTGGACGAGCTGGTGGAGGGATGCTCTGCGGAATAAAACGTTCTATAATAATTTTTTTTATTCCTCATTAGGAGGTCGGACTGTAATTTGTATAAAGCAAAAAGATGAAGTGCTCTATATATTACCGGTATACCTAAACTGCAATGACTGGGATAATGATTTTAAGGATCTTTGTGAGTCTATAGAGTCGTGTTCATCTAGCAAATTAATATTGCTGGGCGATTTTAACGTTAGGATTGGAACTTCCCAGACTCTTCCAGACGAATTACTTCTTAATCATCCTAAGTGTTCTCCTCTCAGGTCATCTAAAGATGTTGTGGTAAATAAGGTCGGGTTGCGATTCCTTGAGCTTTGTGATAACAATGATCTGATAATATTGAATGGACGTTTTGATGACGATAAAGAAGGAACATTCACTTTCATCGGTCCTATGGGCTGCTCTGTAAATGATCTGTGTTGTACGTCTTTCGATTGTTTACCCTTTGTTGATATTTTACCATTCTCAGTGAAACCTTCTCGGACCACCTGCCGCTATCCCTTACTATTTGTCTAGAACAAGAAATTAGCAATAACATTCTACCTCTTCTTCCTCAACTTATTTGGAGAGAAAAAGATAGAGATATTTATAGGCAGAATTTAGATAATGCAATTAATGCTGTTACTCATTTTCCTTTCGATCCTCAACATTTTGCCGATATGTTAACGGATTGCATTAAGCGTGCATGCCCTACCCCTGCTTCCTTTCGCTCTTACATTAAATCCTACCAGAAAAATCCGTGGTTTGACTATAAGTGCCTTCAAGTAAGAAAAAGATCCTTCAAGCTCCTGAATTTATTTCGGAAAACTAATTCTAATATAGTTAAAGATGCGTATCGCGAAGAAAATAAAAAGTATATATCGCTTTGCATTAGCCTCAAAAGAGAATATTACTTCTCGTTATGTAACGAATTTAAAGCTGCTTGCGATTCTAAACGGTCTTGGTATTTAGTCAATAGCTTCCGTCGAAAGGATTTTATCTGTGGCCATAACATTTCTATGGATATACTCATGAATCATTTTAAAAATTTACTTAATCCACCTCTAGTTTCTTCAAGCTCCTATGCAGAGCCCTTCAATGTATCTCCTTTATTGGATTCTCCTTTCTCCCTTGACGAGCTTCTTCACGTTATCTCCCTGCTTAAAAGCAATAAAGCGCCAGGGCCTGATGGCATAATCTACGAATTTTATAAAAATGCTACTCCTGCCTTTGTAGATAAACTCTTGGCTTTTATCAATTACATATATGAGACTGGTGTTGCTCCCTTGTCATTCAGTAAATCTATAATATTCTCTCTCTACAAACGAGGAAATGTCAATGAGGTTTCTAACTACAGAGGTATATCATGTTTAAATACATTAGCGAAAATATTCACATCTCTATTACTCCGCCGATTAGAACAGTTTGTTACCCAAAATAATTTGTTGAGGGAAAGCCAAGCTGGATTCAGGAACGGATATTCGCTATTGATAACATTTTTATTTTAACAAGTTTAATAAATCTTAAACTTTCTAAAAAAAGCAAGAAAATTTACTGTTTCTTTGTAGATTTAAAATCGGCTTTCGATACCGTAGATTATTCTTCTCTTTTCTTAAAGTTATTTAATTTAGGTGTTTCCTCTAAATTTTTAAAGATCTTAAAACAATTATATCATTCAGCCTCATCCTCAGTGCGTGGTAGAGATGGATTTTCAGATTATTTCCGGGTGGGTTCAGGTGTTAGGCAGGGCTGTCTTTTAAGCCCTATCCTTTTCTCTCTGTTTATAGATGACCTTCCGTCTATCTTAGAAGGAGGAGTTACAGTAGGAGGTACCAAAATCAAAATACTACTTTACGCAGATGATCTCGTTCTCTTAGCTGATAAACCGTTGAGTCTCCAGAGAAATATTAATATCTTAGCAAATTACTGCGACCAGTGGAATTTATTAGCGAAAATAATGATTTTTCGTAAGGGAGGCAGACTTGCGGCATCTGAGAAGTGGTTTTATAAAAGCGAAAGGATTGAGTTGGTAAACCGATACAAGTACCTGGGTATAATTTTGACTCCCCGCCTTTCCTTTATTCCTCATCTGGAAGAAAAAATCTCCTCATCAAAACTTGGATTAAACAGGGTCTGGTACAAATTTATCTCAAACAACAATATCCCGTTAAACGCTAAGATTCAAGTTTTTAATAGTGTATCACGCGCAGTTGTTTGTTATGGTTCCCAAGTTTGGGGTTCCAATCGTATGAAATTTTGGAAAAATTTCAAAGATTTTTTATAAAGAAGTTATTTGGTCTGCCATCAACCGCACCGACATACATGTTAGCAACAGAGACAGAACTGCCGCCTTTAGAAGCTTATACGCTTCACCTTCATTTGAAATATATAGTTAAAGTTTTGTCCCTACCCGACTACCTTCTTAACGAAACCTTTCTAGAGATGAAATCATTGCTTTTCTGTCCGGTCAGGCAGATCCTCGTCCACTGATCCGCTATGCTCGACACGCTTGGAGAGTAAGGTATGATTGGCTCATAGAGTCATCCTAGAAAGATTGTGATTGATAAATAATTTAGTATCAGTCTTACTTGTATATGCATTTATCGTATTTAAGTTACTTAGTTTTTATTATTTTAAATATCCAATTACTTTAATTTCCACTATTTAATTTGCTTTTTTATAATTAGTGTTTGTATTATAATTATTGTAAATCCCTTTATGTTTCCACTACATTTGTTTGTATTATAATTTAGTAAATCCCTTTATGTTTCACTGTAGCATTATTATGTTTTCTATATTCTTATTTTTTAGGGTTATTTTTATTTTATTTTATTTTTAGTTAGAAAGAAGTTCTTCTTTTTTTGCTTTTCTTTGTTGTTTTTTTTTTTTCATTAATAGTAAACTCTGGCAGACGGCTCTCGCCAAGTCGAATATACTGTTTTGTCAATGCTTTGTAATTACCTTTTTTAAAATAAAGTTTTATTATTATTATTATATTATTATTATTATTATTATAATACATTCATATATATTTTATGATGCTATTATAATACTTGTTTACCACTAACAAATATTCGCTTAATCTATCTAGCTTTAGCACTTCGAATTCTGTCGACATAATCTGCAGACATTCATCGACCTTCGAAATATTAATTAATTATTTATGAGCTCTCACCCACATCCCGGCTGTATCCCAACTGCGTATTCCTGCATTCCTGCTTGCAAGAAATGATTTCATCCATTATTTATAAATTAATATTAAGTTTACATAAATTAAGCAAACGTTTCTATCAAGGCCTTCTTCGTACAACATAATGCATAAAACAAATTTAGAAAACAAAATCATCGCATCGTCAATTCAGAAATCAACTAAAACAAATACATTAAATCATTGCACCTTGATTTATAAGCCATCGTATGACAACTCCAACCCTTGTTGGAAGCAGCAAAAAAAAAAAAAAAGAAAAAAAAAGTAATTTAATTCGTTTACAAACACACAAAACAAACATGATACACACTAAATAATACACCACAAATTCCTTGCTCCTTGCATCTTAAATACATGCACTAAATGAAACAAATATAAATAAAAGTGGATATATTTAAAAATTGTATGAATTCAATTTTAATTCTTCTATCTTATTACCAGGACACTATTTTCTTCTATAGATTTAATCATCATACTTATTCATATATGTTTAAACAATTTTAGCATAGTATCTATATACAAAAATTGTATTTCTTCACCAGGATACTAACTTCCTTTATTATCCTTATCACTATTATTAATATTGATAATATAATATTGATATAATAATATTTATGCAAATCTTAAAAATATTGTATCTATACACCAAATTTTTTTTTTCTATCTTATGAACAGGATACAAACTTATGTATTTTCTTTATCCATTTATAAACTTAGATATGCTTATCCATACTTTTAAACAAATTTTATTTGAAATAATATTCATCTATATTCACCAATAATATCAATGGAATTTTTTTCAATATTGTATTTATATCAAGCATATTATTAGAATTTTTATTCAAGTTTCAAATATTGTATTTATATCAAGCATATTATTAGAATTTTTATTCAAGTTTCAAATATTGTATTTATATCAAGCATATTATTAGAATTTTTATTCAAGTTTCAAATATTGTATTTATATCAAGAATCTTATTGAAGTATTCAAAAATATTGTATTTATATCAAGAATATTATTAGAATTTTTATTCAAGTTTCAAATATTGTATTATATCAAGCATATTATTAGAATTTTTATTCAAGTTTCAAATATTGTATTTATATCAAGCATATTATTAGAATTTTTATTCAAGTTTAAATATTGTATTTATATCAAGAATATTATTAGAATTTTTATTCAAGTTTCAAATATTGTATTTATATCAAGAATATTATTAGAATTTTTATTCAAGTTTCAAATATTGTTATTTATATTATATCAAGATATTATTAGAATTTTTTATTCAAGTTTCAATATGTATACTATCAACGCATATTTTAGAATTTTTTATTCAAGTTTCAATATTGTATTTAATCAAGCTATTATTAAATTTTTATTCAAGTTTCAAATATTGTATTTTATAATCAACATATTATTAGAATTTTTATTCAGTTCAATATTGTATTATATCAAGAATATTATTAGAAGGTTTTATTCAATTTTAAAATATTGTATTTATATCAAGAATTTTATTCAATTTTAAAATATTCTATTTATATCAAGAACATCATTCGAATTTTATTCAATTTTAAAATATTGTATTTATATCAAGCATATTATTAGATTTTTATTCAAGTTTAAAATATTGTATTTATATCAAGAATATTATTAGAATTTTTATTCAAGTTTCAAATATTGTATTTATATCAAGAACATCATTAGAATTTTTATTCAAGTTTCAAATATTGTATTTATATCAAGAACATCATTAGAATTTTATTCAAGTTTAAAATATTTTATATTCATTAGAATTTTATTCAATTTTAAAATAATTTATTGTCAATTTTTTTATTTTCAAATATTGTATTTATATCAGAATTATTAGAATTTTTATTCAAGTTTCAAATATTGTATTAATATCAAGCATATTATTAGAATTTTTATTCAAGTTTCAAATACTGTATTTATATCAAGCATATTATTAGAATTTTTATTCAAGTTTCAAATATTGTATTTATATCAAGAATATTATTAGAATTTTTATTCAAGTTTCAAATATTGTATTTATATCAAGAATATTATTAGAATTTTTATTCAAGTTTCAAATATTGTATTTATATCAAGAATATTATTAGAATTTTTATTCAAGTTTGAAATATTGTATTTATATCAAGCATATCATTAGAATTTTTATTCAAGTTTCAAATATTGTATTTATATCAAGCATATTATTAGAATTTTTATTCAAGTTTCAAATATTGTATTTATATCAAGAATATTATTAGAATTTTTATTCAAGTTTCAAATATTGTATTTATATCAAGAATATTATTAGAATTTTTATTCAAGTTTAAAATATTGTAATTATACCAAGAACATCATTAGAATTTTATTAAAAAAAAAAAAAATATTGTATCTATATATACATAATTTCACTAGAAATTTTAATATTGTGTCCATATATTAATTAACAATTCTTAATTCAGCAAAAATTAAACATACGTTAGTATTTAAGTTCAATATATGTAAATGAATAATTATTAATCAATTCTTATCTATATTTGCAAAATGAGATCAATCTCAGCAATCTGTCAATTGTATGATAAAGATGCTTATCTTGCAAAACTAAACACATGCTGTATAACAAACAATGTTCATTTTTTCTCTTCATAATATGTTTAATCAATAACTTCAAACAGCATGAATTGAATTGTCATCTAAATCCAAATGAATCCATGATGCACATAATCAATATTGATTTGTATTCTCAACATGACAGAAAAATTGTAATATCATTTTCAGCAAAACTCCTTGTAAATATAATTTTTACTCTTAAGGTTACTTACCAAGTAACTCAATAACAAACAATTGGCAAAGTAAAAACAAAATGTAAATAATTAATTGAATAAATGTATATAATTTTCATGAGCCAATTTTCACAAATGTAAATAATTTTAAATTTTTTCAATAGCATCTGGATTACAAATGTAAATAATTAATGGATCTCTTAATATTTCTAAAACCAAAAATTACAAATGTAAATAATTAATGGATCTCTTAATATTTCTAAAACCAAAAATGCAGATCCAATATCATGTATTGAAATCATTAGTTTTTTCTCAAATTATGTTAATGACCAACCATGTAAATATTGTTCTTTCAATGTACATATTTCAATTACTGCCAAAGACTGCTCCAAATTTTAAATTTTCTATGACAGACATGACAACACTGGCTCTCATAAAAACAGCATGCTAGTCCCATATCACTAGCCACATATGCTACAAATTCAGCAGCATCAACATCATCATTTTAGCCAAGCTACCAACGCTAATTTTTCGCAAACGAAAAATTACTTCAGGAGGGGGGATGATGTAGGGGTAGTGAACCCCCACCACTTATCCACTCTAGCGGAGAGAAACAGGCTCTCTCACACAGAGAGGAGAGGTTGGGCCAGTGGATATATATATGAGAGGGAGACAGTCAGGGATTCTTCAATTCAGTCTTACACATCAGACATCATTCTGTTGATTCATACTCCGTACATATCATTTTAGCCACGTCAGTCTGTCAGTTCAGTTCAGTACTAAATTCTAAAGTGCAAAGTCCCTGGCAGTCAGTTATATATATACACATATCAATTATATATCTTAAACCAATCTTAAAGTGTTTATCTATCATCATCAACAACCAACATCTCCTCACAACATCCTTACATTTCCTGTACTTCAAATAAATATTTGGTTCCAGCGGCTATAGTTATCAAGGCTAATAATAATACCAAGTTTGAACAAAAAATTGATTAACAGAATTGTAATAATTGCTGTGAGAGAAAGTGATATATGAAACCAGAAGTTTGTTGTTGCTTTGTTGTTTGTTTTGTTATAAAGTGTTCTTTAATTGGGGGCTTCTGGATTGTCAGATGTTTAGAAATGTTGATAATCCAGCAGTTTAATTAGCAAAATGTTTTAGACAAAACTACTTAACAAATTAATATTCTCTCAGAAGGTTGTGTACTATGTGGAAATTTAATTTAGTCATTATAACTTTCAGATTTCAAGTGATAAAGATTAAATTACCCTTAAGGTTAAGTGGGTGAACTGTACTGAGGGGAACTTGTAGTCATAACTCCTACAGAACAATCCGAAATAAATTTCTTCAAAAAATGGTTCAAATTAGTGCGACCGACCTTTAAAGAACACTCTTATATTTTTTTAAGAAAAGGTTAAAAAATTCATTACAATTGACTGAATTCGAGTGAAACAAACAGTGCACATTAACTGACACCCGAACTTAGTTTTGTCCAGCAGTAATTTACTGAATGAACAATTGAGCGAACTCTTTCTAATATCGTTAAGGTGATATTCAATTTAAAATTCAGTTTCTGAAGTCATCATATTCAGATCTGAGGATCATATATGTACTTTCTGCAAGAAACACACAACCTATCCTTACTTCTATTTGAGGTATCATCGTTATAGTTATATAGTCATATATAGCTTTCTAATCGTATTTCATCCAGCGACAGAAATTTACGCTTTAGTGAGGCATAGAGACTCTTTATGCCGTTTGTCGCTACTGTCAGTTCAAATGCAGGTACCTACAAAAAAACGATCAGTTCTTCTATGCCCACTCAAACCAATAATTTTCTCTTGGTTGACTCCTTACTAAGTAAGAGGCCTCGGTTGAAAGACGTACACAAAAGCTTGTTTTTTCCTCAAATTTGAGGTTTCCTCAGCCCAACATAAAATAAAAGGCATTGGTACCTATGCATAAAGCTTGCGTATTATGTATCAAAACAACACAATAGAATCATCATTGGCAAGCTGTATATTCAACCGACGACAATTAATACATCACTGTACGGAGTCAACATTATCCTTCCAATAATAACAGTCCAGTGCTCCTCGACCTACTATACCTACCTACTTTTTTGTGTTCCTGGCGCTTCCCATTCCTAAATATTTTCTGTGATTCTGAGTTCTGGCATTCTTTGTAAATGACCGAACCATACTAATTTTCTTTTTTCAATTTCTCCTAAGACTGTGCACTTTCTCTCGACGATTTTCCATATCTCCGAGTACATACATACATACATACATACATACATACATACATACATACATACATACATACATACATACATACATACATGTTTCTGTCATTGGTACAGATATGATTGTTTGCTTAAACTTAGTAGACTATCTGAATGTATTAACTAGAGAATTTACAATTGTTTACAGACATGAGCAAAACAAGTGATGTATTTCTTACATTATTACAAAATTAATGTTCATTAATGAGATAAGGGAGGCTGCGCACACCCTGTGCTCCTCACACACGCACACATAGTCTGTGCTCCCGCTCCTTCTCATGTTCAGTATCATGTACCATACTTGTACACACATACCACCCTCTAACGCCATTCATACCTCACTTCGCTGACTTTTCCAAAATTTGACATCGCCAATCAAAAATTCATATCGGTCATTTTATATATAAAAAAAAAACAATAAATTAGATGTGAAACAATCACTGACTTTCTCTTACCTAATTTTATAAGGTTATAACCATATTATCTCAGCGGTAACGAGCTAGATTTAGAATATAGGCACGTCTACCAAATACTACTTGCAGACAACGCGCTATGACGATCCTGTAAGTTCAAGTAAGAAACCCCGGAACTCTGTGAGTGTGCCGACCTGACGAAGACAAGGTTTCTTTAACTCGGAATAAGTAGTCCCGAAGCAGAATCTTCAAGAGAAGCTGCTTTCAGCTTTGCTAGGCCTGATCAGAAGACGAAGCTGAGGGATGTGCTATAACCTCAGGGAGCCCCACAATAGTGTAGGTAGCGGCGGAACCGAGCCTCCCCTTTTTTCATAAACTAGTACAGATTTAGAATGCGGAAATCCGGGTTTCGTATCTACTGGGAGTGCTACCCTTAGACCCACAGTTCGCCGATAGGCAGTATTGACGGTAATGAGAGAACACTGCACGGAAGCCGCCATGCACTGAGAAGGCTCCGAGCACCAAATATCAGATACGTGCCTTAAAAAATAATAATAAAACAAAATAAACTGTTACTCTTCAAATTCGGAAATTTTTAATCAACGTTTAGTTTCTCATGAAATAAATAATAGGTGGTGGTGGGGGTAGATGTTGGTTCTCAACACTTCCGTTACTTGAATGAGATTACCATTTAGTCTAGCGGTTTCCGTTTTGATCAATTTATCAGTTCAAAGAACTTATTCATCTTTTCCTGAAAGTTTATGTAATAATATTTACAAGAAAACAACTGAACAATGCCTGGTAAATCAATGACCATGCTAAAAGCATTTTGTGAAGATGGTAAACCTAAAATGGTATGCCTAAAACAAAACATGGTAAACCTAAAATAAAGCTACTATAACACAAAGTATCTTTATAATTAGTGGGACTTTTGGAGCCATGAAGAGTGAAATACGTAGGCTCGTAGAATGTGTCAAAAATAGATGAAGTAATGGCAGAAGAACTCTAGATATTCATTATTTTCTATAAACATTTGTGAATTTATGCTGGAGTAATTTTATTTGCAAAAACCTATAGAACTTCAACAGTCAACCCAACAGAGCTAGATACTGTATATACGAAAGAAATAAATAAATACAAGAAAACATTAAACAAGAAAAGAAGTTAGCTAACTGTATGAACACAAGTAAACAAAGCGCAGAGCATAGATTTAAAATATGAAACTGTATAGCTCGTGTCGACTACCGCTTGAAATATCACTGACTAGAGCTTGCAACTGCCATCTGAATTGTACAGAACAAATATTTGTTCCTATTACATACACAGCGGAATAGTGTACACCAACTAATACTACTTTCGCCATTTTGTTCTATGTGTCTCTGATTCACAAAGCCATATTTAATAATAGTGTTTTTTTTTGTATTTTTTAATTTAAGGCACGTGAACATCTAAGGTGCTACTGGGACTTCACACCAGACTTAGACTTCACCACATTTTATACAGTTACGAACACTGACACAAGCGGGAGCCATAATATATCTTCTAGGTCATTTTTACTACAAGTTAGCTGCTCTAACCAAGGTATAATGGCAAGTTAGCGGTGTGTATTGATTGGTTAAGCACACTTAACACATAGTATTTGAATGTGATAAGACTACAGTCTAAAAATCAGCGCCCAGATCAGAAACATTTGAAATTTAACATCACAGACGGAGAGAGATGTTTTTTCATTTATGCACGTACACCCACAATATTCGCTAAATATAATTTTGCTAAGTAGACTTTGAATTTCCGTTGAAAACTCAATTTCGTAAATCTGATCTGTTTCTCTCACTACTGCAAGTGTAAATGCCTGAATCATACTTCTCCTAAATACAAAAAGACCAGTATGACCAATTTATAAAAATCTAATTTGTCAGCCAATTTTTATTAAAATAACGATTACATTTTTTACTTTCTCTTACTCCTAGTAAGAGGAAGTATTATAATCGTGTCAAATTTTTTGTTTTGGAAATATTCAGTCAGAAATAGTTTCCAGAGACTTACTACTTACATCAATTAGAAAATACAGATTGATGTTCAAACTTGGAAATTAAACTTTTACATTTATTGTAATTTCTTATGTTGTTGAATGTAATTGTTTTGTGACAGTTTTATTGAAATAAATGTACTTACACATTTTTCTCCTTCTTATAACTACTGCTGTTTCTCTTCTTATATGCTGTTTCTTAAGCAATTTTAATTCTTGGATATATGGATGGGTCCGCAATGCTACGACGGATACAATATACCACTTTTAATTCATTTGACAATCCCTGAATGCAATATTTATAGTAAACTTATTACAAATTACAAATAATAAGAGTATTGCAATAATATTCGTTACGATAAATTAGTATTGTGATATTAAATGTCAGCATGCAATCAATTATTGACGTCATATTGACTAATTTGAAGGCGATAATAATTACGCTATAATAGATTGTAATTGTTTATACTGTTTTAGATAATTGTTTAATGACTTTGATTGTATATGTTAAATTATTTTTAATTTGTTAGATGAAGTTTCCAAACTTTTCGTGTATATGTCCCCTCTTTTCGCAAAGAAATTTGTAACGCCCCCTTATTATTTTATGTCTATTTTGAAAACACATATTTTCACCATTGGAATACGGAATACAAACTAATTTTACAAAATATATTTAATAAAATACATCTAGTTATTTTAATGTGATAGATGGAGCCTGTGATTTGATGAACAATTTTTTTCAAGTCGAGGTAAAATGAAGTATTATCAATATTTGTAATAATAGTATGTAACAGAATAATACAATTTGTGCATTAAAGCACTAATTTCATCTGCAATATCACACCTTCATCACAGTGAAATATCAAATATATGAAACACAATCGATACGATTGTATCACTAAATTTGCTTTGTGCAAATCTAAGTTATCACAGTGTTTTAACAAAAACATCCTAATGATGGGCCCGAAAACGGTCGATGATCACAAAAAGGAGCAGTAGAATAATTCTGATGCTTTCAAGCTCTGCGGAACCAACCACGTCATCATAATTAGTCGGACACTAACAATTGGAAAACTACCTTATGAATAACAACAATGTTATTATCAGAAGTTTAAAAAAAAGAAAAACTGGCTGGTCGACCTGTTGCGATGACCCTTGGTCCTATCGCAGTCACGCTTGTATCGGAGCTCCATAATAAACACACACACACACATGCACACACACTCTTCCTCCCTCTCTCTGACCGACCCATTATCTCTTCACTTGAATGTTGCAAATGAATAGACTTCAATCTGATGACTCTTTTAAAAAAATACATATATCTGAGATGCACAATTTCGTAATAGTTTGTAAACAAACTACAAGGACAATAGACTGATTGGACAAGGACAAGTCAAGATAAGGAGACGAACTTCCTGTCACAAAACCATTTATGTTAAAAGAGCGATACAATATAGATACTAGCCTCTCAGAGGGAAGAAATTGTGAGCTCACTGATCTCAAAGACTCTCATAAATTTAGTTACCCCCCCCAAAAAATATTTCAACTAAAAGTTATAGGTTATAGATGTATGAGACTGTAACCGATGTTTAAAGAAAATCGTTGAAGCCGTTTTTGAGAAAGTCGCAAAACAGAAAAAGAACAAATCATGTTACAATGTTGCACTCCCCAATGGCAGATTTTGACCGAACCTCATTGTTGGAACCAGTGTGGTGTGGAAAATCAATATGAGCCTCCTACTCATACAAACTTATTCACATTTACGGAAATATACACATCTTTTTATTAAACAATTAGTTACTCTACCATTACTTATAAATATAGGTATTAAGACAGCACTTCTTGGCTTTATGGACGTGAGGACTACCTGACTGTGCGCCTCTGTCAGCTCTCAGCAAAATTTGTAACGGCAGTTTAAAATAAAGCCTAACTCCAGATTTCTCGGAAAACATTTGAATTCTGTTCTTCTCGCGAAGCGTTTCAAATAAAAGTGATAAGTTTACGTTTGTGCAGTTAACATTTCAAAACTGATACAAAATCACTGGAGCCAGTTTCAAGAGTATTCTAAAATCCTTAGCAATCTATACCATAAAGTCACACTTCCGGTTAACGGATTTTCTTCAAACTATGAATTATAGCGATGCACGTAATGTACAATAATATTTTATACTTGTACCAATGAACATTTGAGTGCAATCACTGATGTGATAATTTAGAGGAAAGAATAAGTCTGCAGCTCCCAGAACTAACTCGGTACCTATTTCATTTGCCTGGAATAGTGTCAAAACGTCATAAAAGTTAAAAGAAAACCTTCAGTAAAACTGTATTTCTGATTTACGATCTACACTGGAACTTTCGTGTCGTTGCGAGGGATGCCCATCAAGTTTTCAGCTTTTATATATATATATATATATATATATAGCGTGTCCCACTTAAAAAACGGGCCACTTTCGAAATAACTCTCAAATGAAGCAAGATATCTAAAAAGTGAACATAATGTTTGTTGAAGTATTTTCGCTCTGTTTGGTGTTAATGGTTTTTGATTCTATTGCCGCCTTACACCTTAAATCGGTAGTTGAAAGGAGCGATTTCCTTCCCCCCCCCACATTTTACTACTGCATTGGTAACTACTAAAAAAATAAAGAAAAATGCCGGTAATTTCACTTCAATATTTCAAACCGTTCTCGAGATATTTAACCATAAAGATTCAATTTTCTTCGTTTTTTTACTATTTTTCTGTTTCGTAAACTAAAATTAAAAGCGGATTTTCTTATCAATTTCGAATAGATAAGAGAGTTCAAATGCTGTTAAAACATAAAAGCTATTTGAAAACCATAAGGGACTTAAAAATCAGGTAAAACATCAATAAAAAAAATAATTTTCCAGTTTTTTTACAAAAATCGATAAAAAATTGTTTCCTATTTATTCAAAATGACTTTCTCGGCTTAAACGGCTCACGCGCAGTCGCTGCCCAGTTGAAGTTGCTAATCGTATCATGTCTGCCGAAATTGCTAAGCAGGTGTGGATTAAGTCTTCTCTAACGGCTTCTGGAGTTATTGGTTCCTTGGCATAAATTTTTTCTATGATATATCCGCAATGCAAGAAATCAAGAGGGGTTAAATCTAGCGATCTGGAAGGCCAGCTCATATGTATATATGCATATATATATATGCATTCACATAGATGCACCGCCATACCATTTGTAATATTTTTCGTGCTCAGGGTATCTCAAAATATGTTTCCGGTAAAATTCAATTTCAAAAATTTGACTTGACTGTAATACTCCTTATTAGACCGTAAGTGAAAGTAAAAACACAGAGATAATACTGATGAAACAAATTACAAACAAAAATAAATATTAATATCAAATTATTTGCGCAAACTATGCAATGAATGACCTCGCTGTAATGTCTATAAGATGACCTACTAGAATAAACTGTTAACAAGAGGATTTTGCATTTCGCACGGAAATAAAACAAAGCTGAATTAACGCGTGCCACCAACTCTATATGTGGTGAATATTGCGCGCAATCTGGAGGGAGAGACCGCAGAACTCGCACACATAAAGTCCTCCCTCCTATTGTATATAAGTTACTGTCATTTGAATGATTCAAGTAGGGTGATAAAGAAGAGAACGAGATGTGATAGATACTGGCATTGTAGGGGAGTGGGGCGTAGGTAGGAGGGGATGGCACTAATAGAAGAGTTCGCCGGCTGGCCACACACACACTGTTAGGACACCAAGTGGTTACCATGGCTCCCAACACCACCCCTGTCAACAGATTCATATACACCAGCAAACGATGTCTTCGGGTAAGTAACTATACGTCATACTTGGCATTTTCTTTGTTTTAATTACAAATTGCTGATAGTTAGCCAACTATACCAACAATGCTTGCATTGTTTTCAGAATTTACCTAACCTGCTACATACATGTTTCTCTTACAGCGGTAAGAGAAAGTATTACGATCATATCAGTTTTCTAAATTGAGTTTTCACAACAAATAAAACTGTGATCATTGCTGGCAATGAAAAAGTGTTTTTTAGAATCCGTGTATGTTTGTGCGGTGTGTAGTCAATAAAAAGTTACAGAAAGTGTTTGTTTTTTATTTGCTGCTCCCAGGGGAGCTGCCTTAAGGTTTGGGTCAAAATCAGTGAACAAAGAGTCCTACTTTTCTAAATAGATTTTTCATTTTTTCCCAATGTCTTAGAAAATGGGTCTACCAAATTACTTTAAAATTACTACATCAACTACAAACACTTTTATTTCTGACACTTCTCCAGGAATTTTAGGGAGGTCTGTAGAGGGTGCTGTGATGTTAGGGAGATCTATAGGGCGCTGTGATGTTATGCCATTCCTACAACCTGCCATTGTAAGATTACGCCATCTATACACTATTAAGAGGAATTGTATGTTTTGCTAAAATTCAGATTTTTATGAAAATCTATCTATCTTAACATCACTTTCGGTTCTCCTTTTTCTCCTCTATATGTTTCCTCTAATCTGTTATTTGAACTACGTAAATAAAGATTGAATAGAACCTAGAAAATCTTAGGAAAATGATAGGAAGGTCTGCGGGAGATACGAGTTAAGACATCTCTTAATTACCGTTTCGGTGAAAAGTTCGGTTCCACCAGCCATAATATCTAGGCAGTTAAATATATAGTAAACATTGGAAATATTTATTAAAATGTTTTTGAATATTTTTTATAAAATCTTCAATTAAAATTGTGAAAATGACGGTAAAGGAAGGCGTTTTGTGTGTTTCACACCAGCGTATTATTATTATTATTTTTATTGTGTTTACATCGCTGCCCAAACTTGTTTACATCCAGCCAATGAACGTCATACAAACATAATACTGCTTCATTCCTCTGTCGCTTTCTTTTTTTTAAAAAAGTAAACAACTTTGATCTAAATCCAGTTGAAGTTAAAAGTTTTATTTTTTAAGTAATACGTTTTTTAAAGAAAGAAAGGTTTATAATGAATCTTTATGACACAGGAATTATATTTATCGGTTATTGTGGTCTTCTTTTCTAATTGTTGCGATTCAATTTCATCATTTAAAAAATAATAAAACAGAAATCTGGTATGAACATTCACTCATGATTGAGATTAAGACACTCTATTCAGTAAAGAGGCTCTTCCGGTTCGGGGATTCTTATCATTAATATCGAATTACATTCCCAAAGCGAATCAAGCTTCCTGCAATTTATGCTGTTCTCATATACACCCCACCAGTTTGTAAATAAAAAAAAATAAACCTTATTGGTCTCAGAGTTCCTCAAATTATGGATATCCGGTAAAAACTCAATTTTGTAGATTCGACACGACGTTACTAAAGCAGTAGACCAACTAATATTTGTTCTTACAGCTAAAACAGAAAATAAACATAGGCCATGAACGAAATAAATTTCTTATCATTGTAAAGAATGTAATTTTAAAGGAAACTGACAAAACAATAAGATAAACCAAGTTAACAATTACCAACTATAAACGATAGTTGTTAATCCTGAATAGGAGAGATAGAGACTTTGTCCCGTTACAAGGTATCCAGTTATTTGAACTGTACCAACGGAATCTCACAACGGCAAACTGCATTTATGCCTCAATATGCACTGAATACTATCTTCATTTAGTGAGCAAGTTATTGAAAGACGAGATAATTCCATTAATAATTATTGAATTCCAGAAGTTAAGTGAATGTTAGTTGAATATGGCCGGCAAGATAGCAGATAACATTACAAACTTGATTTGTTTCCTGTCTAATGATTCTCTTCGAATAGTTTGCAGCAACTACGTATTATTAATTTGAGCGCCAATTTGTAATAAATTGTAATGATTGAAGCATGAGAAAGTGCGTATATTAGATATTATCTATATGACGGTTGGTTGTTCAATAATTTAATGAATCATTGTTTTTATTAGTGCTCATCAATCATTTATTTTAATTAATCGATTAAAATCATATTGATTAAGGCAATCAACCTACACGTTGAATCAACACGTAGAAAACTGAAAGTTAAGACTCAGTTTATAATTATGCGAACAGAAAACGAACCATGGATAGTTTTGGGAATTGTAAACATTCTGCTTTACAAAGTTTCTTCTATCGTGGGATAGAAGAAACTATTAAATGTTATTAAATGTTTATCTGCCCTCAAAACAAATAAATATGTATGGGGAGTCACACAGTACCCACATATTTGTTTCTAGGACATATTTTGTACTACATGTGATTCATTTCCGCGGAAGTCCTTTTTACTAAATTGTTATTCCGATTTATATGAAAATGTTCTTCCAATTTTTGGTTCTCATTAGGAGGTTTATCACTTTTATTTAAAAACTTGATTCCGAGAAAATTAATTTCAGCAAATCTAAAAATTTTAGCCAGTACTATCTAGGAGACCCAGAATATTGTACATAAAGAATGGTTGTATCATTGTGTTTCTGTACAGGAGGATGTGCTCATTCAGTGCAACAAGGTTGCCGCTAATTCTAATTATATGTACCGCCCTAAACATTCCTCATTTCCTGATTATTGACACCCAACCAAAGTATTTCTAATAATTCTAATGAACTTTGTTAATCTACAGTCAGCAAACACTGACCACTTATTTGCCACTTAAAAATAATCTCGTGACAATCCTCACTTAAATTTCTCTTTCTGCGATTCTCTCAGTTTTAATTGACAGTTTGTTTAAAAGTTGGCATGTTTACTAAATAATGAATTGCTGTGAACACCGGTAGATTTCGAAAACACGTCACAGTGAAATTCCAGTTATGTCGACCTTTAGTCCCACAAAACATATTGATCACGACTTTGTCCAGAAAGTGTTTCAAGCAGAAAAAGAGGTAACATGTGTACTTGTAATTCATGGATCCTAATAAGTACCAATTTTCAGGAGAGAACGAAAAACTTAAAAATACAATTGTGGTATTTCGGACTTTATTGGATGTTACTTCGGGCTTACTGATTTGTTTCAAACTTTCAATTTTGTAAAACATGAATTTACCTTTAACAAGTAAAAGTTGTGGATCCATATATTTATAGTTAACATTATGTATATTCATAGTTAAACTGAAAAATTCTATCAGAAAATGGGACTTCCGGTTGACCGTTTTGACCGAAATCGACTGCGGGTCTCCTAGTAGCATTAAATGAAATATCAAGTATGAATTTTATTAAATTTCCGTTTTCGAGTTAAGCTGATCATATACAACATCCAGCTCACTTACAACCAATCACACTGACTTTTCAAGGAAAATTATTTTTCCTTGATCAAAGAGCTCAAAGCTTGTATTTGCTATAAAAAATAAATTTCGGATATTTGAAATAACGCAATACTTCCTTTTGTAACAGTAAAAGGAAGTAAAAAGAAATAAAATATTATATAATATTTGCAAAGAGTATTTTTATCTTATTGCTGTTTAAATAGAGTTCGTGATCTAGTTAGCACTAACTGTGTGACCTTATCAAATATAATAGAATATGTCACAGCAAGCATTCACCGAATCAATCAGCTGAGGTCGCCACACAGTAGGCAGCACTGTACAATGTCTCGGTCAGTGACAACTTGTCTGCTAGTTGAGTCTGCTAGCTCTATTCATGGTCCGTTCAGATTGCAACTATTCGCAATATTGACCCTATTTGTTGAGCGGCATGCTCCATATCGCGATAGGTATCAACAATTCCGGATTGTAACGTGTAAAAAAAAGTACTGCTTATAGAACTAAAAAAACTGGTAAAGAGGATAATCAGTCAAAAAGTATTCTAAAAACAAGTGAGCTTGAGAGGGGAGAAGCCAGACCGAGTGTCAGGCACACTCCGGAGTCCAGTGGTTTGCTAGTTAGATGATACGACCTCCCTTCACCCAGTTGAGGTCACACAGTTGATTCCCAGACGAATTCTTCACCAGACGAATTCCAATATTGATTCATAGTCTGCACCAGACCGTTGCAAATTGCTATAGTGATTTTCATCATATTTATAAATTACTTACTAAAATACTTTTAGTTGTTAGTGCGAACGCACTATCTGCACCTGACTATATTCTATGTGAGCGTCAGCCTGTGGTGGTGAGGTCGGCTCTCAGAACTTCCCTTACATCAATTTTTCTAGAAAATTATTTAATAAAAGTGTTGAGAATATAACTATATATACATATAAATGTATATTAGACATAGCATTCAAATATTAAGGGAACTCATTAGAGTCATTTTTGGAGAAAACTGAAAAAAATCAGAAACTATTAGAGACGCACTTCCGCTTAACCTTTTCAAACTTTCAATTCCGGTATTCTTATTAATTTAGTTAAATATTGTATAGGTGAAAGTGGGTACATTGCAGAGCAGTGCCGTTGCTCCTCCCCTCCATACACACAACCATCCAAAAATAAATTGTCCAGGGAAAATATTCAAAAAGCTGAGATTTTGTGTGAAACTTTGCAATCAGATATGTTATGGTACCTTAGCGAATTATCAATTCGCGCTTTCTTACGAGTTCATGCCAAACAAACCATTTTTTTTTCCTTTTCAGGGTATCTCAAAATATGTATTTTCCCATTGTAACTCAAAAATTTGAAAATATGTCAGCAACAGGAAGTAAAAATTACGCAGTACAACACATAAAAGGACGTATATGATGGAAAGGCGGCGCGGATATCTTTACACAATATAATAAGGCGGCGCGGGAATAATAAACCCAATAAACCAAAATGATATTACGTTTATTATTGAAAGAAATCTTCCGGTATCTTTCCATACTAGAGATATTTCACTGGTAACACATATAAATCTTTAGAGTTTAAAATAAACGGACATCGTTTTCTTAAAAGTTGACAAAGTAAGTAAATACGTACAAAAATAGAATGTGTAGTACGATAAATTTGTCTATAGAAAAAATATAAGTATATAGCCGTGTTTAAAACTGTTAGATTTACAAGTAAACTGTTGTCGGGTTAGTTTGCTGTCAAAATGATCGAGTTGTGTACAGTACTTGGCGTGCGTCCTACAACTTGCACTACTTCGATTATTTATCTATTCCGTATATTTCTTGTGCGTCTCAATAATCATCGTGCCAACACCAAATTCCTTGTTTTCTCCTACAAAATTTATATCGTCAATATTTCATCTTCCCATCCTATTGCAATATATTGTTCACTTTATTTAAAGTTTTGTGACTTGTTACAAATTTTGTCATCGTTTTACAAAAACATTGGTTTCCAAGAACTGTACTTTGTTTTTGTCTGCCGGTTTACTGATCTGCAATGTGAATACAACTTTGATTATCTGCGCAATGCCGTTTTTTTTTTTTTAACCAGTAACTTGAATTTCTTGGAACAAGAAGGCACTATTAGTTTCTCTTCCGTCCTAAAGGGAAGTATTGCATACAGAAGAGATTCTCGAAATTTTCACCGTAAATACACATTTGAGATACTTCCCAGCACTCGAAAAGTGTATTTTAGATATTGATCTGTGGTCCATGTTTATGAATTTGTGTAACTCAGTATATGATCAGCATAATCCAAAAATGAAAAGAATCACAAGAAATTCCAACCTGCTAATGGAGTTGTCACTTTTGTCAATTTTGTGGAAATCAGCGCCAGTGATTTTCTTTAAACATTGTATACAGAACACACTCACGGCGGCCAATCACTTTGTGTGTGGCCTGACGTGATTTTAAACTGTCATTTCAGTATATTATTCGCTACTCCTAACCATGTTACCGCGAATGTTAAAATAGTTCCGAGAGAAATAAATTAGATCGATTTTCCGAGATTGCTATTTTACTGATTGGATTTTAAAATTTTCTGCAATTTTCTCCATATAAATAAAAAAAATGGCGTTTAATTAACAGATTGATATATATGTATATAAGACAATAAAATATAGTCACCAATTCCAAGGCAAAAGAACATTCATACTTACATAAGAAGTGTAAATTACAGTAAGAGGAAGTGAGGATTTCACAACAGTTTTTATTTTCTATTTATATTAGCAAATTCCTTCCAAGAAAAGGATCCTTTTTACGTCTCAGTTTTCAAAAAAAGGTCTCTGAATAGTGACAATTATAAATTATAAAATAAAATCGGAACATAAATGACAGAGAACTTTCACTGTGGTATCACAATGCTCTCTCATCAACTATTTACTTTGTAAACATTAGTTCCTTGCTATATAATAAATAATATTATATATGGAGGTAGATCCTGATTTCACTTATTAAACTGGACAATAACTACTCCAGCTTTCACATTACTACTCCATGTATACATAGTTGCACACGTTAATTTCATTAATGGAGATATTCACTATGTCTGCTGTTTTCTACACGAGTTTTCATTTTTAAAGAAAATATATCGTAATATCTGATTGAAGTCAGTTTTTTGATTTCCTGAATTAAAGTAACAATTTCATATCTTAGGTTGTCAAAGTGTAGAGAAGCTGATAAATCTATAGTATCATGGATCTATAGTGTTCTCTTGTTCGGATCCTTTCTGACACAGCTCTCTTTGTAGCAAAAGTATCTTTCTTTCGGAGTTTTACATAAATGTAATTTTCTTAACTAAATGGTATTATGTACATCATTTCTACAGCGGGTAACTAAATTACGCTCTCCCGAGCTATTGCTTCTCGCCTGTAGTACACGCGGTCTGGTTACATTCCAGGGACGCATAATAGGTGTTCATGCAATGTTATGAATAAAGATGGATAGCTACATTTAGTAGGGGAAAACTCAAGAGTGGTTGGATCTGCGGCACATATACCAAACGCTCCCCCAAACGGCGTCTGACAGACTTGACACTTCACGAACTACTGCGCCAGTGGTTAAAATTTAATTATATTAAGAAAGCTACTGTCATAGGCAGTTGTACATACTGTAATGAAGGACTTTGTGATACTTTTGGAATTTCTATTAATGTATATTTTATTTAGTACTACTTAAATCGCAGTACCTGAAATTTGCGTAAGTGTTTCGTATCCAGTTGTTGCAACGATTACAAATTGACCATCTTGTTCACTGTAGTTATTTTTGAATTTCCAAGTACTTGAACGTGAAGTAAATACACGCTATGAGTGTGTTCTGTATACAAATTTTATTGTGCTTACTTCTCATATTCCTGATTGGTTTCGCATTTTCATCCATCGTCATAGTAAATTTGTGTAGAGAGTTCACTTCAACTTTAATGTTTCTGTTACACATCACTCTCTATATGAAATTAATAAATTTGCTCTGTCGATAGATGAAAATCCGAAAGCGGTCAGGAATAAGAGAAGTCTTTATGCTACGACGGATAAAATACCAGATATTATCCAGCATTGCAGGCAAACATTGTAATTTAGATAAAGTAGAGCACTAAAGAATGTTGTGAACAATTCAAATATTTCTAAATGAAACCATCACATTAAAGTTAACTCTAACTCAGATTACAGACAAATTATAAAACTTCTAAATCAGAACCATTCGCAGCTTCTTTGGATATATATATATATAATGTGTATTTGAGAAAACTCAATTTCGGAAATTTGACCAAATCGCAATAGATGAGATGGTAGGGAAGATCCGTGTGAAATGAAGCGCAAATCTGTGTCTGTGTGTGTCTGTGTTATTATGCATGTTTGCCGGTGTTCGTTCCACAGAGTTGTATAATCGCCCTCTCCCACAATATAAAGTTGTTTCTTGTTCCTAACCCGATGTGCTGACGTCAACACAATCTGGTTCTCTGGAGTTTTGTTTTACTTTGTGTCAATTTATATGCTTATTTGCTATTTTATTTACTTATTTTATTCAAATTTTCCTTTTAGTTATATTTCAGTTTGTTATTACATACAACTTGTTTTAGTTCCTACGTCATTGTAGTTATACGTCCAAGTTCAAATAAACAGCGCTGACTTCATAATGAGATGTAAACAGAAATTTATTATATTTATTTAGATGAAAATAAGCTAAACTTGGTAATAAATTCATATAAATATTAGTCTTTCAGGTAAAACCAGTTTTATTGCAGTACGTTCAAACAGTTGCACTACCATTGACTCGGCACTAGCTCCAATTGGACTGCACCCATTGACTGCATTGAATACGGTGGTGAAAACGACGGCACATTGACCCGCTCGAATAACATTAGATTTACGAGTTCCTTTTATAAAGTACCGCCTTCTGCGGAAAAAATTATTCAAACAAAAATTCTTCTAATTTCATGACCATCACATCCGGTACAAATATTTCGGTCAAAATCCGTATACGGGAAGTGCAAATTCTCTGATTTCTATTTTTCAATTTTTCTGTGATTTTCTCAAAAACAGCTCCAGCGATTTCCTTTACACTTTGTATGCATTTTACATAGATATATCATTTTTTTTAAAAACATTTTTCTGGCAAATTGATTTTAAACGGGTTGTGGAAAAAAGGTTTTTTTTTCGAAAAACGTAGCAAACTAGCTATACATATAAAATAGGCCTATCACTTTTACTGGAAAGATTGAACCCCAGATACACCAGTAAGAGGAAGTAAAAACTGGTCAATTTTTAGCTATCGCAGTGGTATTTCAAGTTTGTATTAATTTCATTAAAACACCGTTAACGGGTAACTCAGCCAGCCCAATAGAGTCAGAAATCCGCTCAAAACACAACAAAATTTTAATAAAACAAAGTCAGATACTCAAATACTTCCCAGACAGAAAATAAAATGGATATTATGCGTTCATTGATTTATGGGCATGTCGCTTAGGTTAACCTGTTCATTAGGTAGTGGTGTAGCTGAGTTGTGTTTTGCTCAGTTGGTTAGTATTGATCGATATTGTTTAATATTTTAAAGTACTTATCTTTCGAATTTCCACAACTTAAAGTGGACTTGAAATATAGTGTTGTTGGGTCCACGATTAAAACAACTTTCCAGACATGCAAAGTGTTACTCCATATTTTAATAATGTGAGAGAGTACTCGGTGATGTGTACATTCTAAGAAGGAAGAGAGAAGCTCGTCTTGTCACTCTGTTCTGTTTTATATATATATATATATATTGGGTTTATAATAAAAGGCGCAGAGCAATATTGAAGCTGAGAAACAGTGAGTTGAAAAAAGGGCGCCTAACAAATCTGTTTACACTTGAAGAGATTTCTTTGACCCTTGTCACCAACGTCACTCTATTTCCTTCTCTTTCTTTACTCCATTTCCCCGCCGCTAGTTTTACTGGATTTCCTTTCTTTAACTTTTTAATGGTCGACTTCTTCATTGAGATCAATATGGACTACAATAGAAGACATGGATTTTTTTTTTTAATTGCTAATTTCCAACAATATTTTGTTTTAATAAATTTCCAAAATGAAGGCCAACTTGAACATACGGCTTTGATTGGTCATAAAAACATTATTTATTATAACAATACAGTTCTTTACAATACAATATTAATAATTACACTTACAACTCTAAAAATAATTAATGTAACTGAATTTTCACTTCTTGATTAAATTTATTTATTTAATTAACAGCTGAATACAATATACAACAAGTAATATAGTTAAATATGGAGACTGCATAAACGATTCATAGAAGTCGTAACAAATAGTACAACAGCGTATGGGTGAGTCTAAGTGCTTTATTCAACTGACTACCACTGAAACTGATGAGATATTTCAATTCGGAGCGGATAGTGCAGTTCGAGACACAGAACAGAGCAATAACTACTATTTTTTTTCTAATTTAAAGTGCGTTAACATCTGTGGTCATTGGTGCCCTGAGCCTTCTCAAGGCACTGCCGGCCTCTGGACAATGCTCTTTTATACAAGCCATCACCAGACAGTGAGCTGTAGGAGCTTTAGTCCATTCCTAATAACTATTGTACCTACGATTTTAAGTTTTTATAGAAAAAAGGGTCAAGTTGTGGGAAAAGAGGGTTTGAACTAGGTTAAATTGCTTAGCAGTTCAGCAGAGTTCTAAACCGTTAGAACATTTTTCCATTCAACTGATTAGCTTTAAATTCGAAATTTTAGCCTAAAATTTAATTCTTCTGCAGCAAAGGCTGTACACAGTTTGCTGTTGCTCCTTAGAGTCAGTTTTGAATGTTTGTCAAGCAGATTTTATAGCAGTGTGTGATTTAGTGTGCATTCAGTTCGTTTAGACTAGGGTTAGGGTTCCATATAGTAGTTGCCTACAATGATATATATAAATCTCAATCCAATATAGCGTACTTGGTTCTCATGAATGAGAATACTGTTCTAGTTAAGAGGAGGAAGAGTGTTTCTGCTTAGGATGTAAACTGTGTGTTTAGATTCCAGTTCATTTACTTTGATCCTTCACTGCCAGAACCAAGACCCATGGGAGCATGGGTTGCCTGTATGAAATCATATTGAGGGAATGAAATTACAAATAAAAATAATTGTATTTGGATGAGCTGGTAGGTGAGGATGTAGATCTTATAATTTAGGGTTGCAAGAGCGCCCTCCGTCGGAAACTCTAGAAGGATGAGCAACCAACTTTGGATCACTTAGAACAGTTTCCACTTGAATACGGAAAGAAAATTTTAGCGGCTGGTTAGTATGTGTGGTGTATGGGTGAGCGTAAGTGAAAAATACCTGAATATAATATGGAACTTGAAGTTGCTGTTATATATCACCAGAGTATAAAAGGATTCTGTTAAAATCCGCCAATCGGGAACGCAATTTTAATAAATGGCTTCATCAAAGTTGCAGTGATTTTTTCGAAACGGCTCCCAAGCTTTTCCTTACATCGCATTTTTCCGGGAATTTCATTTTTGGAAATTTCGGAGGGAGATATGTCGTAGTCTTAGCATTAAGTTGCATTTTAATATAAAGAACTTTCGACCTCATATATAATTGCGACAAAGCATTTGGTAAACATACCAGTTTGAAGAAAATGTATTAATTATAATTGTACTAATGAGGAGGGAAGATGTTGGTGTCCGAGATTGTTCTCACGTGCCCGCTGGATATCCAACTAAACGAACAACTTCAATCGGCAGAGCAGCCTAGTTCTTTTACACTGGGCCGTGCAACGCTGAATGGCTGATTAGCCGAAGTCATGGCGTTTGAAAAAGAAATTAATAATTGTACTAATGGAGTAAGACGTGAATATACGATGTCCAGATTGGCAGATGTTTGGCGATTGCTAGGTAGAATAGTGTATCTGTAGAATTGTAACGATGGAGAACTGCTATTGTAGTTTTAGCACACAAAATCAGCTCCAGTTAGCTCCGATCGATAAACAGTGGCTCTACCTTCCCTGGTACCTTCACGTCTTTATTCTCTATTATCTTCACAAAGATCGCATCTACACTAAATTACTTTCATCTACACTAAACTAACAACCATATTTAATAATATTTTGTCTGCTATTTCATCACACATGCACACAAACACACCGCGCATTATACGTATATATTATAGATATTTGCTAAAAAATTTCTTTCTTATTGAAATTATTTCAAAACATGTATTCTGGTAAACGCAATTTCGGAAATGTGGCATCTATTGCAATAACAGAAAGTAATAAAATGAGAAATTGTGAGATTCTCATTTTTGGTAAGTATTACTTACAAACTACTCAATACATTCCTAATTAATTTTCTAAATTTTCTTTAAACAATATGTTAATGTGAAAATGTTAACATATTGATGTTAACAAATATGATGTTTGAACCAATTTATCTGAAACATGTGAACACTATAGAAGAATATTTAATTTATGTATTGTGTGAGAGTTCAATTGATTCATCAATAATAAATATAACTCATGTACACAACTCCGCCCACCGCATTAAAACTGACGGGGATTCAATTCATTTAAACTATATTTAGATTGCTTAATCGATGCCGATCGATACATCAAATACATTCGATATGTCAATAATACTAAATAAATATGACACCGTCAACAAATGTAATATATAGCACAACTCTACTAAACATTTGCCTTATGTCTAATATATATATATATATATATATATATAGAGAGAGAGAGAGAGAGAGAGAGAGATATGGTTATAGATGCATTAGATATATAGATATATTATAATGATTAGATAAATGCAAATACGAACATTGATATTGTTTCTGTTAGATTGAGCGAGTTCCCTCTAATCTGGAATATGCAAGATTTTATACTTATTTATTTACTTTTGCCTCTATAATTTCCTTTAGTTTGTAACAGTCGATCCGACAATAAGACCAAATCCGTCGACAGGAAATGATGTTTCTCACTTTTCCCAAGATTTTCCAAATGGCTCGAACTGTTGTTCGTTTAACTTAGATTATTATTTAAAAATATAAAAGTTTACCACATTCTTTCAGAAAAATTAATTTTGGAATGATTGTGGGTACGAGACTTTCTAGAAAGTGCCATTTTTTACGGTACATTTACCTACTTGTGGGTTCTGCCAACATATTTCTAGTGAGTTGCGAAAATTCCAAATTTGAAGAAAATCTGTCAATCGGAAGTGCCAATTTTCTGGTTACGTAATAAATCTTTTCTAAATTCGGAAACCATTCCAAGATTTCCATTAACTTGTTGCACCAGCGATACACACAAAGATCTACAACTTTGAAAGGTAACGTTCCCAAGGAAGGCTATTTCTGAACTGCAATTTAGGAGAAGCGGTGATTCCATCGGCAACTAAATATTTCGCAATTAAAATTCTTTTCAATCACATGAACAGTGTTGTCTGTAACGAGAGAACACTGTCAGTGGCCGGCAGTTCCGGGAGCCAATGACCATAGACGTTGACATTAAATAACAAAAATCTTAAATTAAAAAAAAATTAGAATTGTAAGAGCTGCAGCAAGAGAATGGTGTAAGTGTTTCACATTGGATTAAATAAAAAATTGCGCAATAATTCAAGTAATGTATTCACTTATAATACACTGTTCCGCTTGGGAATACTTGGGGAAAATCTACTGAAAATACTTTGGTTGTGAGAGAGAAAATTTATATGTAAAGGAAGTGAGACTGTATTGGATGAGGGAGTTATGAGTTCGATATCTGGAGGGAAATCAAGTATGCTGTGGCATGCTGGAGAAGGTTGGAATGCTTTGCTCGTGCCAACCTCAACTATGAATTCACCTGCCCTCACCTCATAGTATGCAATAAACTGCTCACTAGTAGATCTATTAATTTATATTTCACTCAATAATGTTTATATATTATATTAAAGTTAGCTAGACCTGTCGCTGTTTAGTTGTGATCAACTATTCAAATACTTAATGACTAAAAGAGTTTCATTGAACGTACATAAAATCTGATAGTTTTCCAAATTATTGCAGACCTTAGCCAAACAAACAATTACATTTTCTGGGCAAAAACCGATTAAAAAGAGAATTAGTGAAGAAACACTCACAGAACTTTCAGTTTCTGCGATTTTTATAAATCTATTTGGTACGTTTTCTTAATTGGGATTTGGGCTGAAGTTTAGTTTCCCAGTATTGGCAGACTGAATGAAACTTAGGAAAGCACTATACCAGTTAAATGAAACATATCCAAAATAAAACAAAAAATTATAAAACTGTACACGACACTACTGCCAACTTTACACTAAAAATGCAAAAATGATAAACCTCGAGACATGAAAGGAATTGATTGCTGGCATGAGGATTCCGCATTTTACTTTCCCTTTTTTGAAAGAGAAAGTATGAAGATCGAGTCAGTTTTTTGAAATTGTGTTTTTATCGTAAATACAGGTTTTGAGGTTCCCGCAATGATCTGTGAATGGTGTGTATTGTGTGTGTTTTGTGCATGTAGGTGTATACATGTAGTCAACATAACTGAAAAACGGAAAGTCGCAGAAACTTAGGTTTTAGCTGGGGATCTGACTATAAATTTTGGTTATAATCGGTCAACCGAAAGCAAATTTATACTGAATTGATTTCTCAGTTTCCCAGTCTTCTGGAAAATGATTCCAACGATCCAGTTCACACAGAGTCAGCAATTGTTTTATCATTTTTCCGGGAAAATTGATTTTTATCGGGAGCAGCGATATTGGGCTGCTCGTGAACTTGCCAATCATGAAAAACGTTGGTCCCCCACCAACATCTGTACGGTTCTGACGATTTTGTTATGAAACTGCGGATTATCAGTGAAATTTTAATACAAATTTCAACTTTTTAGAACTGTGTTTTTTAATCGCAACTGTAAGAATTGTGCAGTGAGAGAAAGCGTGAGTGTTTCTTACAAGATTTGTTTTCCCTTTTAATAAAATTGGAAAATATTTTCGTAGAGAAAACTAGCATCGTCTAAGTAAACTCCTTACTTAAACTTAGTATGTTTTTTAAAAATAATAACGCTTTTATAAATATGCCAGCATACATCTGAGCTTTTAACAAATGTAAATGGAAGAAACAAGAAGAAGAGAGGAAAAACACAGAAAGGAAAAAGGAGAATATTTCCAATTTCCCAAGTGTACCCAGTGCTATTTGTAGGAATAGTCGACCCCCATATACAGTCACACACACATACACACTAGATGTTCCTCATTTCTTCTATCTCGGGAAATGTCTAAAAATCACGTAGCTCCATTTTAATTTTTAAATCTTCCATCTCTGGAGATGATTATGGTTGAATTCAAACGATGTACGGAAATACAGCAGAGTATTAGACAAAAAGAAGTCTGGATTTTTTCTTCAATTATTTACAAACTTGTGACTGATGTCTCAGTTAAATCACAAATACGAGTATATTGTCATGAAGACTTTACCTTGTTACTTTACTAGTCTTCTCTAGAATGTTAGTTGGGGTCCATCATATACAGGTCTACCAGTATTAGATTGGTTTCGTTGGCAGCAATGTTTTTCTAGAAAAGGCGCGCCCTTCCTAGTACTTATTATTAAATATGCTCAAATAATCTGAGTTATATCTTACGGAACCTTTTCCTATGTAAAGGAGCTTTCCTTTTGTTCCAGACCATTGATTTATGTTTGAATATTAAATGAAAAGACATTGAGTTGAGTGCGAATTGTAGCTGACTGTATAAATATATGCCTAAGGCAACGACACCAACGCTTTTAAATTGCAACGGATAGGTAGAATGAAATGAAATGAAATGAAATGAAAATGAAAATGAAATGAAATGAAAAATTTTATTCTTGTTCCGGGACATAAGTCCCTTAGGAACAATAATACAAAATACAAGTGGCCTAGTATGTCTGGCCTTGACAATTATGTATATATCATTAGTAATAATTGATAATAATAATTATTGAAAATGATTAAGCCATGAATGATAAGGAGGAGAGAGAGGAATCTTCTAAGGGTTCGGAGAGACTTGCGAGGATAAGAGGTGGTGAAAAAGACGGGACTTGAAGGTATCAATAGTGGAGGCACGACGGATAGACAAAGGTAAGGAGTTCCATAAATAGGTGGCACGGATTACAAAGGATTTTTGAAAAGCGGATGTATGGTGGGAGGGAGTATAAAGATCGGAAGGACGGAAGCGTGTGTTACGGGTGTGGACAGACGATTTAAATTTCAGAAGTTTAAAGATATACGAGGGTCTTTGAAATTGGATGACTTGAAAGAGTAAAGAGCCTAAGAAGTACTGGCGACGATAGATAGGGAAGAGCCAGTTCAACTCGTGGTAGAAGTGCGATATGCGGGAGTCTCTGGGGATTCCGAGGATAAAACGAATAAAACAGTTCATAAGACGTTTAAGTTTGGCCTCGAGATCTCCAGGGAGTCCCCCGTACACTAAGCAACCATAGTCGAAATGGGGGAATATAAGGGAGGTCACAAGGAGTTGACGGGTCTTCGCTGGGAGGAGATGGCGGGAGATGTTGAACTGTCTGAGGATAAATATGGATTGGCGGTTAATGTGGGAGATGTGATTTTTCCAGGAGAGGTTTTGGTCGAAGATGATTCCGAGGTTTTTTACAGAAGAACAATATTTTATCGGGATGTTGAGGGAGGAAAAGGGTGGAGAAGGGAGTAGTGGAGTTTATGAGGAATTGGGAACCAATGACAATGGCTTTGGATTTGTCTGGTTAAGGGAAAGCATGTTAGCTACTGCCCACGAATTAATGTTGTTAAGATCATCCTGCAGCTTGTTTATTGCATCTTGAAGATCAGAAGGCTTAAAGGACAGGTAAATCTGGGAGTCATCGGCATAAAGGTGGTAGCTGGAATGGACAATGGATAAAGGCAGATCATTAATATATACAGAAAAGAGGGTTGGGGATAAAGAGGAGCCCTGGGGCACGCCACGGGAAAGAGGAAGGGGATTAGAAGGTTCGCTACCTGGGATAACTACATACTGGGATCGGTTGGATAGAAAGGATTGGAACCAACGGATGGCGCTATTGGACAGAGATGCTTTGGAGAAGTCTAAGAGAACTAGAATAGTGAGTTGTTGGTTGTCTATGGCGATTTGTAAGTCATGGGTGATTTTTAGGAGAGCTGATTGAGTCGAGTACCCGGGGCGGAAGCCAGATTGAAGTGGGTTAAGCAGGTGATTCTGTTCAAGGTAGTTGGATAATTGGGACTGTACTAAACGTTCTAAAGGTTTGGAAAGATTGGATAGAAGGGAAATGGGACGAAAATCGTTGGGAGAGCATGGGTTTGTGGTTTTACTGAGTGGGCGGACTAAGGCAGTTTTCCATTGAGAGGGAAAGACAGAATTTTGGAGGGAGAAATTGTAAATGTGAAGAAGGACGGGTAGGATTGCAGAGAGACAGGATTTAATTAGTTTAACAGGAACGTTGTCAGGTCCATGGTCATTTGTTCGGGATTTAAGTACTGCAGGTAGGAGATCTTCCGGAGTTATGTAGGAGAAAAACAAATTGTTGGAATTAAAAGGACAAATTGTTAGAATCAGCGGTATGTGAGAACGGCTTTATAACTGAAGAATTTACTGTTAAATAGCTGGCATTTATGAGTTATGGGCTATGCATCGAACGCCAGGATCTAGGTTTATCTGGGGAAATATGCCAGGTTTCTTACGTGGAGATCGCAGCTATTTTGACAAAGAGTGCTGAATCGCAAGTGGTGATTTTCTTTGATAATCAGGCAGCACTAAAAGCGCAAAGATGCATACCACATCAGTTTGCGATTGGTGGTGTGGGTGATGAAATTAGATATTCGGAATGATTTATAAGGATAATGAGAAGGCCGTGGGCACTGACTGAGTCGGAGGAAAGGCCGGACCATATTTTGAGAAATTGTGAGAGTCTGGCTGTACTCAGATTCCGAGACTATTGGGGAATGAGAATCCAGACCCGTCATCGTTTTTAGAGAAGCCATGATCAATCTGATTAACCTTGTTAGAGTTAGAGGACTGATTGCAGTTCTAATTTAGAGTGGGTGTCACATTAATCCCTTCGAGTCAGAGTAGCGAATATGAAGATTCGAGACTGCTCTAGATAGAGAAGAGAGGAGACTTGACTGGACTGAGCTTTTATTAAGTCCAGCCATTTGTAGTAGTAAATAAACCAATCTAACTGTAGAATTCTGCAGATACTATTCATAACTTCTTTAGTGAAGACCTAACATATTTCTCATTTTGTTGCAGGTATTCCGAAGTCTACGAGTAAAAAAAGGAAAGGGTGAAACGACGGCTAACGAAGAACAAATCAGCCCACGACTTGCAATACGACGAGAAACATTCTATCTGAGCAGTACATCGCTGGATAAACGCCGACCTAGCGATACATCCAGCGTGAACACTATTATCACTTTACTGGACGATTGTTGTACAGTGGAAAATATGTACAATGAAAAATTGGAACACAATCGATCTGTGCTGATCGAAGGCTTGGTGTAACACAATAATGCCACGATTTGGTTTGCTGATCAATCTTGCTTTGAACTATTCTGTCTGTTCAACTCCGTCCAAGGTTTTTCGGATCAAACAATATCCACAATTTGGTTTTTTTAATTTCTTGATAGTAAGTTAGTGAATAAGAATGCTGGCTTTCCATACAGTGTACCAGAATTGTGGTTCTATAGATCTTCAGCTAGCTTGTGTTATAGCTAGAGATGTGTTATGCGAACCTTCATCATTCTACATCAAAATTTTAGAAAACAAAGTTCCGAATTAGAAGTTAAGCTTCACAACAATCAGCTGAGAGATTAATCCTGTTGTTTCTAGCCGAGTCCGACCAGGAACAAGAAACCCTTGAAAGTTTCTCTTTGATTTCAGTGGCCCCTTTATAAGAACTTTTTTTTTTTATTTAATTCTATTTGATTGCTCTTGAATAATTAGATTCGAAAATATTAACTATAACCAGGTATTCTATGTTATATTCAGTTATAAATCAGTTAAGCAACATTACTCATTATTGCACTACTGTATCACTCTTAAGCCATTCTCTATTATAATGCTTCTCTAACTTTGAAAGTTCTCGCAATATTTTCTCTAATAACGAAATAAAATGCGCTTACGTCAAAATGGGAGATGATATACTTCAGTAGAGCAAAGTATGCGCATTGGATGGGCGTTTTGTTGCTGGTCATATTTTAGCTGATTTTAATAAACAATGATTAACTTCTTTAAATTTCAATTCTAAAATAATAATAATAATCATGATATTAAGGAAAACATGAAAAATATTCAAACGGCATCTGTCATATGACAGTTGCAACATGCGTAATATACGTTTTTTAACACCCCGCTATGAGAAAACGTTCGTTCACTTTTTCATGTGAGAAACGTTCGCCTTTTACCAAATAGGTGCCTCCCAAAAAACGTATTCTACGTTGAAACAAAAACTATTATACATAGGTACACTACTTTTCAATTAATTTAATTAAGATATAATTAGAGCTATTTTCTGGGTATTTATTTGTCTGAATAAGTGTGCGTGCAGAATTTAATTAATTATTAAAAAGTATTTATACTAAATTTAAGAGTTTGTAATAATTGTTTTATACGAGTTTTTTAAATTTTAAATTGATATGTTAGAAAGATCTCCAAAAAATCTATTTAAATACATTTTAGTGTTAGCATTGAAAATATATTATGTTTAATTCTGTTGGAACAATAAAGCACGCTCTAATTTGGAAAACCTCCTTCCACAGAGCTCGCACTCCATTCAAAGATGATGTATCACCTTTTCGAGAAACATAACCACACAACTAACCAGTGTTGCCTCTTGTAGAAAAACGAAAATTTCTTTACTCCTAAAATTTAATCTATTATTAAATAAGTTGCTTTTAAATTTTTTAGAGATCTCGATACTGACTGATGATAAGTATTTACGTATAATCAAGATTTATACGATTTTTCTAATGAGGGGAAGAATTACCCGTTGAGTAGAAAAACAATATAAATGGTATATTGTACATATTCTAGTCTTTAAATGAGCCAAATTTTATTAAATGTATATTTTATAATTAAATAACTATTTTTTCATAACAATTCGGCCTGAATTTTGTTTGTTTTTCTTCAACCCATTTTTCTTTTAAATAAATATAGTTCTGCAGATTTACTTATGAAATAGGAATTAGTTGTTTCCTTAGATCAATTTATTGGTATGATTAGTGCGTGGAGGAGAATATATTGGATAGATGTGGACATGTAATCTAGAGGAGAAATGCTAGCGCTCCCTAGATTCACCAACCCATTTTCTACAAATAAATCACGAACCGATGAAGCATATTAAAATCTGTATTGCACATATACATGAAACTATCCAACTATCATTTCCAAGATAAAAATAACTACTAGTCAGAGGTAAATGTAGTTTTCAAACACTAAATCTAAGATTAATATTTGAGGCACTGAAGGAGAAATGCGGCTGGTTTGGAAATATTTAAAGCAAACGTGGTAAAGTAATACGCGATTTGCATAATTAGCACAGTCATTGACTGAAAAAAATATAGACTTGTTAATTTTGTTAATATTAGTAACACATTGTTATTTTTAATAATCAAATTGTGTAAAATATTTGTAGTGTAATAATACTAACTTCTGGACTTCGTAAAATTTTCCCAAGTGGGTCAGTATATGCCATTTATGTGTAAGCGTATTATATATTTATGTTATACCATAAAAATGGACGCAAAAAAATTGGCGACTGGTACCATAAAATATAATATTTGAGTAAAGTGCGTCACAAAGCTCGGACATTCTCCAGCAGGCTCTTTTCATCTGAGCCACTCTTTTTTCGTTTAATTTTTGCTAATTTCAGCTTTCCACCAGCTGTAGAGAAAATAAGAGAAAGTAAAAAATCTGAGCAGAATGTCAAGGTTTGAGCTATTAAGTTTATTTACCGCGATATCGCCTGCCATTATAGCGAAAATTGGCCATAAAAATTTGCTGACGTCATATCACCTAGCGTCAGTGGCTGGCAAGCAAATAAATTTTGCAACTGATTAGCATCTGAAGTGTGGTCGTTATTTACCTCCATCGTGCAACTATAACGTTTGAATGCGTAACAGTATATATATATATATATATAATATTCGCCTATATATTTATGTGTTATATATATATATAAATATATAATATATTAAATGAAATATTCAAACGCCTTTTATTTTTGCAATTCTCACACATTATGTGAATAAGGCTGGAATTTTATAAATTAAGGTTCTCAATTTTATATAGATGGCGGCACAATTAAACGAGATGAAACATCACAACGTCACTAGAGAACTGCAGAATGAGAGTTTCTGAAGAATTGTTTCAAATAAAAGCTCCAGCTTATAAAATAAAGTAGGGAATCGATTTTAAAAGAAAATCATTGGAATGTGAGCCATGAAAATTAGGAAAACTGATAAATCCATCCAGTAAAACCGGTTTACCAATTTGCTGAAAAGATGGAAATTTCGCAAAGATTTAGTTTGAAACTGTAACAGAACCGTGCAATATAATGAATGGGGCGCTCTGCAAATCTGCAAATTGCCGAGGAAAATGTTACAAAAGAAGAGACCTTTATGTGTGTAGTGGATATACCAATTTTAAAAGAAATCTTACTGTATATTTTCAGAAAATTGTAAATTAACTGAAAAATCCGTTCAATAAAGTGACAATTTTTGGTTTTCCGATTTTCACAAAACTTTATGAAGATTATACTGATGGCATCTGAACAGAAAGTTGTAAAAACTACCTGTTGGTGTTCGGTGGTGCTAATAAAATACATTTCCGGGAAATCTTACACAACTAACAGGAAAAAGGAACAAATTTAAAAAAAAGTACACACTATGTAGATCAGAAGTAAGTGCAGTTCTTAATTAGCTAACACAATCATTTGGTAATAGGGTTTTAGAATTTAATTATAACCAACAGTTGAGAACAAATGATAAGGAAAGTCATGCGATACTTGTAGCTTAGTTAGATAAGTAGCTAACAGCCTCAATCGCATATGCACGAGTAGTCCAAGTAATTAGAGTGAAATTAAGTTCTGAACTCTCTACAGGCCATATTAATCAAGCGGCAGCAATTTATAACAGCAACGTATTGGTTAAACGATTCACTTCATTAACTGTTTACTTCTGTATCGTATAATAGAAACACTGGCCGCCTATATTATAGTGCTCAGTTAATTAGTTTTCAAATGTCATCTTTCAAATGACCGGAAGTGTGTTTTTACTGAAAAGTGCCTCACCTCTCTAAATGACACTTTTATAAAAGCGTTGCAATATTTCCAGTAAAAGTTACGGTTGCACTCGCTATATCTAAACAACATATGTTTAGTCGTTCACCTCCGACAAAACAATCATTTTATAATTAGTTGTAACACTGTGAAAGCAGCGACTTGAGCCTCGTAAGTGTCTTATGATCAAAACAGGATCCAGTCCAATCAAGAATTTTTTGCCGCAGTAATTTATTTATCATTATATTTTTAATTGAAAACTAAATACTAATGTCAGTAAAAAGAATAATAAGTAATTTCACTAAATCAATTTCACTTAATTAACGTTAATTACAGAAAATGATGATGAAGAGCAGTGCTACCCAGTGTATTGTAGTATTAATATTAATTGTATAGATGACAATAGCTAAATTATCGTAATAAACAATTCATCTATATTGCACATGGCCGACCGTTTTATTGACGTAATCTACCATAACTATTGCATTAAGTTAATTATATTTCAGTATAATATTAGTTATTGATTAGTAAACTGTATTAATTAGAACATTATGTTATTTTATTTGTTTTAAAGATGATGTGAAACATTCTCGGCCCTTCCCGGCACCTAAAGCAATTCTCTTCAGCTCTCCCCTCCGCCAATTAGTCAATTTTCTCCAAATGTGGAATTTTCCAAGATATTTGGTAATATTACTTAATAATTTATGATTGGCGGAACTGTAACAATAAACTGAATTAACACTTTAGAGGGGGGAGAGCAAAAACAAATCACTGCATCGCCAGAATCCCGTAAAAAAGCACAATTTTCCTAAAAAATATCAAATATAAGTGTCAGCTCAAACTGTTTTCTTGAAAATGCAATTGGAGCTACAGATCTGAATTTTCTTAATATTGTATATGTGAGTAATGCATGCAAAGTGCACACATTACAAGGATGCCTAAAGTCACCCTCCACAGAACTTCCTTAAATTCACCGCTGAAAATGAAAAAAAGGTTTGAAATAAAAGTGGTAGAGCCCAAAAAAAGTTTTAAAAATCCGTGAAGCCATTTTCCAAAGAAAACATTTAGTAAGAAAAACCGATTTTAGTCGAAAACATCATAAGAAAAACGAAACCAGCCGAAAGTTAAATGAAATTTCAAGTTTGAATATTCTGCAGTTTTAATCTCTGTTTCTGCTGGAAGAGGAAATTTTTTAGGATCGTTCAAAATCTTAAAATTGATTTCATTTCTAAATATGTATTTTGAAACTCCCTAAATAAGAAAGAAACGTTTTTAACGCATGAGCTGTGCGTGTGCATGGATGTATGAAAAAATATCTTTGATTAAAAACATCGCAAGAAACCCAGCGTTAAAATTCCGTTTAGTGATTACCCTCCTTCATGAAGGTTTCGTCCAAAATCAGTCAATGGAACATGTGGCCTAACTGAAAGAGGTCCTTCGCCACTTCTTTTAATATACCAAAGCTAACCGTGCATATATAAACCTAACATTCTTTTTACTTTCTCTAACTGCAGTTAGAGGAAGTATTGTATGTAATCGTGTCAAATTTTTCTTTTTAAACAGGATTGAAGAAAAATTTATTTCATGTGAATTTTAGTGATGTTGAGAAGTTAGGCTTACTTCTAACATGCACAATAAATACTTTTGATGCGTGTGCTAGTGCTGCCATGCTGTCTACAATGTAGTTACCTAGTAGTTCCTGTTATGTTCTGTTCCCGCTACTCTTTATAAGATGTATATTATTGTTATTAAGAGTTATACATGTTATAATTGTTATTAAAATTCCAAGTGTTCAGAGATAATTTGTTACTTAGAATTGAAATATTTGCCATAAAGCGAGAGACATGAGGGTTGCATACCAGATTAGAGAACTACCAAGTTCGATTACTTGATATTGATATGACAAAACAGAATAGTCGATTGACCATTCAATATCTTCCTGGAAGGTAGAGATTAGACTACAACTCACTAAACAAGTGGAGTCAATGTTTTCAGCGAGCTGCATATGCTAATTACATGTAGATCTAGAACTGCGGAGAGTCTGTCCGTTTGATGGAATTTGCTGGGCAAGCTATAACTCTAATAACAGGCGGTTGAATAAAAGGTTATTTCAATCTATTTTGGATTGTGCGATGTTTATTATCGATTGAAAAACCTAATAAAACAAAACGTGATATACTCAGACAAAACATTTATACTGTTGAGAATTAAAATTTTAGTTTTGACGAAGGTGACTGAAGTAGAAAATACATTAAGAAAACGGTGTACATGCCGATTCGCCCGCTGGGTGGCTCCACTATACTGCAACAACTGTACTCACCTGCCCTGCAAACACACACATATCCAACGTAAATATCGGATTTTCAGCCAGCCAATCTCAACATTTTTTTTATCAAATAAAATTGTCCATCTATTTCTAGATATTCTTTCCAGTCGATGTGCAACTCGTTCCGTTCTCGCTCTTATATATCCTCTCGCTATATCGATCGATCTCTCTGTTCCAACACAGGTTAAAAAAAAATCTGCTTGGAAACTGACGACTTTCTTCAATTATCTCTAATTGAATTTAAACCAAATTGAAATTTTTGACTAAACGTTTAGATCGCCTTAATACAACTTTACAGATGCCTCAGAACCCTCTAAACTCAATTCTTCAGAAAATATGTTTGAAATAAAAATGATGGCACTATGTCCGAATGGTTAGTAAATACTTACCTGTCTGCCGCGATTCTGGCATTCAAACAGTATTGCAAGCTCTTTGCAATTTTTCGCTTTTAGTTCACTTGTTCTCAAACACGTAGCATTCGCTAAAATGGCTTCTTAATCAGATATCCTCAAAACATAAATTCCCAGTAAAAAGTAATTCGAAAATTTGATATGTTTCTCATTCATCAGTATGAGAAAGTAAAAATATTTGGTGTGAGCCCTGTGTATGGTTCTTAGGACAGAAGATACTAAGTGAAAGTGTTTAAAAGTAGATCACGTAGAAGCCCATTACTCAATCCCATCAAAACTGAAAAGCCAGTTTACAGTGGCGCCTATTGAACAGGATCCCTAGAATGTCACGAAAGTTACTTTTTCAGGTGGCAAAATGTTTCAATAAAAGAGCTAAGATTTAAGATTTAGGTCAGCAGTAGGGTAAATAGGAGGCCTTTGGCTCAGTAAACATGGCGGCCAAGGAGGAAGAAGATGTGTGATTGGTGGAAAGGAGGGTGGGTAGAATGGTTTTATGAAAAGGAGAGGACCCCTCTCTTCTACTCCCTCTCGCTCAAACGCTCTCTCTCTCTCAGTCGTTTTTCTGGTTCTCTTCTCTAGCTGTCTGGAGGAAGAAGAGGCGGGATGGGTGGGGGGGGAGGTTAGAATAATTGTATGAAAAGGAGAGGACCCCTCTCTTCTACTCCCTCTCGCTCAAACGCTCTCTCTCTCTCTGCAAAAAGTCGTTTTTCTGGTTCTCTTTACACTATTTCTCTAGCTATCTGCACATCATGTCTATTTATTAAAATAAATAAATAACAGTTGTCTTGCATATTTAAAATAAACATTTTATATCTGTACATCATATAGGTAAAATTGGATGGTTGCGTTGCTATTCAACTACCCAGTTTCAACTACCATTCCAAGGTCACTTCTATCCCCCACCACAGACCACTAGACTGCTGCGGTTATTACTATTTTATTAATAATTAGGTTCTAAAATAAATAAAAAACACACACAGGAATACATTTAATCACATTTTTATTGGATTACATATATTTTATTTACAAAAAATATTAAACACAAAAGACAGATCTTTCTTTGTTCTTACTAGGAGTAGTTTTAAGTTTGTCTATTTTTATTTTTAACTTATAATTTAAATCTATTCTTAAATCTTGTATTTCTTTTTCGAACCAGTAATTCAATATATACAATGTATCCAAATTTTCGAACTGTAAGATATATCTAATTTTGTTTCTATATTTTATTTGTTTTAACATACAAAATATAAGAATCCTGTGGCTATTCCATACAAAGTTGAACTGGTAGATGTTAATGTGGAAGCATTATTAAACGGACTTCCGGATATATTGAAACAACTACAAATAGATGACTTTTATCTTTTAGATTTGGATATTACTCAAGATTTGCAGGTGTTTTTAACAAGAAGGAAATGTGTCATTTCCTAACAAGTAACTTTTGCTACCAAGGAGACTACGTTGAGAACAGCTATGTTATTGTGGACAACGATAATACTGTGGGAATCGACTGTTTAACATGGATGAGCTCAAATTCCAGAGTTAAAATATATAACAAATTTGTTTGCCAAATGACTAGTCCAGGGGTAAACAAGGCAATAGGGACCCACCTCGTCGACTTTATCAACTGCCCAGATGCACGTCTAAAACAAACTTTTTCGTCTTCTTTGGCCAAAGAGCATGGGATTACAAGATTAGAAGTGACAATATATAACCACAAAGCAGGCGATATAGTCGATCCTTTGGGGGACTGTTTAATGGTGTTAGACAACAACAAACACTATTTACAGAATGCCCCACTATACTCTGTACCTATTGCTACTATGTGGACTAAACTAACAGATAGTTTACAGAACAGCTGTTGTCTTGTTTTTAATAATGTTTTGCAATATGTTTACTGGGGAAATCGGCATACTAGGAAGTTGACTGGCTTACAAATTAGACTAATAGAAAATCTAGAACATCGAGAAAAAAATGATAAACTATGTTCTTTCCGCATGCAGTTTTAATTATTTACCTGTTAATTACATAGAAGTTAGGGAAAGTGACATTGATAAAAATAACATAAACATTGTGCAAAAGTGTTTTATTAAAGCTGGACAGACATACTTTTCTCAATCCAGAACTCTGTTTTCTACCATACCGGAAGAAATTAAACTTGCTAATATGGGGTTAGTCGATACAAAGAATGTACAACCACAAGTCTTAAGGAAAAGAACAAATAAAAATAGTAAACTTATTCCACATCCAATTATAACTCCTCTATCATCTGCTTATGTGCTAAGTGCAAAGAAACGAAAGATGGAGTTAGACGAAATAGAAATGAAAAAGAGAAAAATTGGGTATCTAGAGAAAACTATTAGTATTAAAGAGGAATACAAGTTTCTGTTGGATAAGGAAGAGAAGATAAAGGAAACGGAAGAGAAATTAAAAAATTACTTTAAACAAAATCCATGGAAAAATCTGTCCACGAGTGGAATGTATAAAATTTATGCTTTTACTGTAAATAATAAAGGAAAATATCCATATGTTGGAGTTTTGGCAGAAATACATGGGTGTACAGATGTGTATTACGTTAAAGGCTTCGTCAAGAATATGTTTTTAAATATATTTGACCAAATAGATGAACTTAAAACCGAGGGTTTCGTTGTAATTACATGTAACGGTTTAGCTATTGTTCACATACCAACAGGAAAACCATTTGCAGAATTTAAAACTAATGGAATTTCTACGTATAATGGACACACATTTGCAAAGATAGAGGATTTTAAGTTTTACTCAAACTTATGGAAAAATGGTGTAATGGATGAGCAGGAATCTTGCCACAAAAAGGATATGTATCAATTTAATACTATAAGAATGGTGGAAATAACAGTTAATGTTAAAATTGGACAGTGTGGACGATTGGAACAGTTGGAAGAAGGATCAGAAAAAGTTGTTAACGCCTTAAAACAAATAAAATATAGAAACAAAATTAGATATATCTTACAGTTCGAAAATTTGGATACATTGTATATATCGAATTACTGGTTCGAAAAAGAAATACAAGATTTAAGAATAGATTTAAAATATAAGTTACAAATAAAAATAGACAAACTTAAAACTACTCCTACTAAGAACAAAGAAAGATCTGTCTTTTGTGTTTAATATTTTTTGTAAATAAAATATATGTAATCCAATAAAAATGTGATTAAATGTATTCCTGTGTGTGTTTTTTATTTATTTTAGAACTTAATTATTAATAAAATAGTAATAACCGCAGCAGTCTAGTGGTCTGTGGTGGGGGATAGAAGTGACCTTGGAATGGTAGTTGAAACTGGGTAGTTGAATAGCAACGCAACCATCCAATTTTACCTATATGATGATAAATATACTCTAGTAACGTATGCAACTGAACACAAAAAATAACAGTTCTAAATATACTAACTATAAATAACTCCCAACACTGCTTAAGCGGTAAACTGGAGGAATGATTATGATGATGAAAATAGCTCTAGTAACGTGAGGCAACTGAACACAAAAATAAACAGTTCTAATATACTACTATAAGAACGCCCACCTGCGTAGCGGTAATCTGGAGGAATGATTATGATGATGATGATAAATATACTCTAGTAATGTATGCAACTGAACACAAAAAATAACAGTTCTAAATATACTAACTATAAATAACTCCCAACACTGCTTAAGCGGTAATCTGGAGGAATGATTATGATGATGATGATAAATATACTCTAGTAACGTATGCAACTGAACACAAAAAATAACAATTCTAAATATACTAACTATAAATAACCCCCAACACTGCTTAAGCGGTAAGCTGGAGGAATGATTATGATGATGATGATAAATATACTCTAGTAACGTATGCAACTGAACACAAAAAATAACAGTTCTAAATATACTAACTATAAATAACTCCCAACACTGCTTAAGCGGTAATCTGGAGGAATGATTATGATGATGATGATAAATATACTCTAGTAACGTATGCAACTGAACACAAAAAATAACAGTTCTAAATATACTAACTATAAATAACTCCCAACACTGCTTAAGCGGTAAACTGGAGGAATGATTATGATGATGATAAATATACTCTAGTAACGTATGCAACTGAACACAAAAAAAAACAATTCTAAATATACTAACTATAAATAACCCCCAACATGCTTAAGCGGTCAGTGGCGGAATGATTATGATGATGATGATAAATATACCTAGTAATGTATGCAACTGAACACAAAAAATAACAGTTCTAAATATACTAACTATAAATAACCCCCAACACTGCTTAAGCGGTAAACTGGAGGAATGATTATGATGATGATGATAAATATACTCTAGTAACGTATGCAACTGAACACAAAAAATAACAATTCTAAATATACTAACTATAAATAACCCCCAACACTGCTTAAGCGGTAAGCTGGAGGAATGATTATGATGATGATGATAAATATACTCTAGTAATGTATGCAACTGAACACAAAAAATAACAGTTCTAAATATACTAACTATAAATAACCCCCAACACTGCTTAAGCGGTAATCTGGAGGAATGATTATGATGATGATGATAAATATACTCTAGAAACGTATGCAACTGAACACAAAAAATAACAATTCTAAATATACTAACTATAAATAACCCCCAACACTGCTTAAGCGGTAAGCTGGAGGAATGATTATGATGATAATGATAAATGTACTCTAGTAATGTATGCAACTGAACACAAAAAATAACAATTCTAAATATACTAACTATAAATAACCCCCAACACTGCTTAAGCGGTAATCTGGAGGAATGATTATGATGATGATGATAAATATACTCTAGTAATGTATGCAACTGAACACAAAAAATAACAGTTCTAAATATACTAACTATAAATAACCCCCAACACTGCTTAAGCGGTAATCTGGAGGAATGATTATGATGATGATGATAAATATACTCTAGAAACGTATGCAACTGAACACAAAAAATAACAATTCTAAATATACTAACTATAAATAACCCCCAACACTGCTTAAGCGGTAAGCTGGAGGAATGATTATGATGATAATGATAAATGTACTCTAGTAATGTATGCAACTGAACACAAAAAATAACAGTTCTAAATATACTAACTATAAATAACCCCCAACACTGCTTAAGCGGTAAGCTGGAGGAATGATTATGATGATGATAAATATACTCTAGTAACGTATGCAACTGGGGGGTTCCTGGGGGGGGTGGTCTCTTTTCCTTGGGAACACAAAAAATAACAGTTCTAAATATACTAACTATAAATAACTCCCAACACTGCTTAAGCGGTAAACTGGAGGAATGATTATGATGATGATGATAAATATACTCACTGTTAAATGTAATCTATCGTAATATATAATAAAGATTATTTGACAAAAATGATTTTGTTTTTTTTACTTTAAGCAAATAGGGTTAAATAGAAATGAAAAAAAACTTTAATAAAAAAAAACATTTTTTATTGAATTCCATGTATTTTAAACCAAATACAGTTTTGATTGTGTAAGTTGTGCACTTTACAAGGACATTCTACAATTGTGTTTTCTGAAAGTTCTAATCCACAAAACACGCACTGAACACAACTGTTTCTGATCTTGATAAATCCATTAAAGGCTAGTATTTCAGGGCTTGGTTTTAGCTTCCAATTTCTAAAAGTCTTTTCTCTAACACTAACATTAGTAAAATCAACTTTAGAATGGTTTTGTAGTAGCCAAGTTGACAACATTTTACAGAACTGCAAAGCGCAGTTATATTTAGTATCTCTATGATAGTCACATTTGGAGATATGATGATATGGATAGAGTTGTTTAATGCTTGGACAACCAAAATCCTGGAGGTTAAATACAGTTTTCTCAATGATATTACCCAAAAATTTGCATTTCTCATCTCCTTTAGCAAAAAGGTGGGTATAATTTTCAGTTATATTCTTCAAAATATCATTTAATTCTGAGTAGTTTATCTCACCGTGTTCCCATACAATCCCATGACGGTTTTTGTAGAACCATCTATTAGCTGGTGAATATGGATTTCCATAAGGAGGTGGTTTGAATATCCAGTGCTTCTCTTGATCGATTAAATCAACTATTGCCAACTCCTTTACAATGAATGCATAATCATAGCTTTGGTAGCCCTGAATATCTATCACAGCAGCACACATGGTAGTAATAAACTAAATGTAATTTTCTCCATGCAACTAATGTACTTATACCAGCCCTCCCCCCTCTCACAATTAAATTCTTCTGACCAAACCTGAGAGAGGATTATATTCTACTAATGCATCATGCAAGATTAGAAAAGAGATGTTGCAAAAAATATAGTATCAGTAATGTATACTACACCAAACAGTCAACATGATGTTGATTTTACTTTATTTTAATTTATTCATTAGCCATCTTATGGCATATAACACGTCAACAATTCAATATCTACAAATGTATGGGTATTTACATAAAGATGATAGAACTTCAGCATCAATAAACAGTGCATTGAAAGTATTTCAGGCAACGCATTCTTTACCATCAGATGGAGTTGAGAATGAAGAAACTATACGTCTTATAAAAAAGCCTAGGTGTGGTGTTGAAGATCATTTTGTACCCTTTATGATTGACAGTAGTAAATATAAATGGGGTAATCATAATTTAATATGGGCAATTTACCCTATTAAATATTTCGCAGTAGCGGAACGTGCATTTTCTGTGTGGGCAAAACATTCTCAGTTAATGTTTAAATATAATACGAACAAACCTAATATTACTATTTCATTTGCTGATAAAAAACATCTTTGCACCACAAACAGGAATAATTTTTGTAGTTATGAGTTTGATGGTGTTGGTGGAGTGTTAGCTCATGCAGAATATCCTAGGGTAACTGAGGAGCAAGTGGAGATACATGTAGATGAAACTGAAAATTGGCATGCTGCTTTGTCTGTACCTTCCAGCAGTGATGAGACATCGCTATACACAATTTTAATTCATGAAATTGGACATACTTTAGGATTACATCATACTTCAGATATTAATTCTTTAATGTATCCATATTATTTCTTTCCAAGCAATATTATAAATATTAATGATATTGACCTACATAATCAAGAAATTGATGCTATACAGTTATTGTATGGAAAACCAACAACACCACCATCACCACCACCCCCTCCCAGCACCACAGCAACCAGCAACATCGACACCGTAACCTCCACTTCGTCCAACACCTATTGATATTTGTTACTATAGAAATCTTATTGACAATTTTTTGGTAATTAATAAACGAGTATATTTCTTTTACAGAAAATTAGTATGGACAATCCCCATTCAGAAAACCCTTAGAAATAATTGGGATTTAAAATACCCATTGACAATAACCAAATGGTAGGATTTTTTGCCTAAAGATTTTGTTAAAGTGTCCGCAATTTACCAAAAACCAAACAATAATATTGTTTTATTTGCTAATAGGAAGGTTTACACCATAGATTATCCAAAATTACGCCTACTATCAAAAACTGATTATAATTCGTTTTTCGCAGGTAAAGTAAGTAGTAGTGGAAATGGTGTATTCAATTCATTTAAAGGTAGAACCTATGCTATATACGATAATTTTTTTGTAAATGAAATAAATGAATGTAACTTTACTAGCGTTTTATTGGAGATGTTTCAAATGTATTTCCAGGCATCCCCCGCAGTGTTACCACTGTGATTAAACATACGGATGGACGTTTGTATTTTAAAGCAAATGATCTTTTTTATATTTTTAATGAGTTTTTAGAATCTTCTACTGGCACGATTAGTGACCCATTAACTTTATTTAACATTGAATGTGATAGAAATGATATATTAAAACAAGTGCATGATATGGTCAAACAATTATTACAAGTAAAAGGTATTACACATCCAGAAAAAAATATTGATGCTATTGAATTATATGATAACCTTGATCATGATTTGTAAATTGTTTTTTCCTATAGGTTAGGTTAAGAGAGAAAAGACAATATGTTATTACAATGTTTTTTTTTTTTTTATTTTCAGAATAAAATGGTATTACAACTGGTTTACAAAGTGTTCTTAAATAATTAAACTGTTTATTCACATCTTCATTAAGTTTTGCTAGCTTGAGGTATTCATTTCGTAATAGAGTAATCTTTGGAGGTGGAAATTTAAGGACTTCTTCTAACCAAGTAGGTTTCCCTCTAAACACCATCATTTTGTGAGAAGACTTTTCAAAAGAGATTATTGAATATTGAAGATTAATCGGTTCAGGAATTGATTCGTTCTTCTTCTTTTTAGAAAATAAATTAATGTAAACTTCTTTGTTAAACTGAAGAATTTTCCAGTCAGTTTATGGTATTTTGAAGACTGCAACCGTCAATTATACTTACCTATTTGCAAAAGGAGATGAAAAATGTAAATTCTTGGGTAATATAATTGGGAGGACTGTGTTTAATCTTCAAGATTTTGGCTGCCCCAGTATAAAACATCTATCTCTATATCATCACTTCAACAAGTGTAACTATCACGCTGATTCTAAATACAATTGTGCTCTACAGTTTGGTCGAATGTTAGCTAATTGGATGCTTCAGAACTCTTCCAAGGTAGATTTTACCAACGCTAGCGTTAGGGGGAATACTTTTAGAACCTCCTATAAACTACCACTGAGCCCGGAGTTGCTGGCTTTTAATGGGTTTATCCAAATAAGAAATAAATGTCTTCAGTGTGTGTACTGTGGAATGATACTTTTAGAAGAAGTAATAAAAGAATGTCCTTGTAAATTACATTATGATAACTGTACTTGGTGTAAAAAACATGGAATTAAATAAAACTCTTTTTTAAATTATTTCTTGTATTATTATTTCTCCTAAAACCAGATATATAGGTCAATAATTAAGGCACAATTATTATTTTTAAAGTTTTATATTTCTACTTAATGAGTGGGGGTAAAATTTTTATACATATTAGTAAAGAACATAATTTTTATTTTTTAATTATTACAATATAATAATATAAGGGTGAATTAATATTTTATTAATATGATTACAAGCATTACATACAAAACAGAAAAGGGTAAATAGAAATTATTTTCTATACATTATTATCAAAACTGAAATACATGTCATCAATATCACACAAATAAATTATTATTTTACCTAGCAGCAGGACTCTTCTGATTTTAGTTCCAGCTGTACGACAATTTCCACAGTAAGTACTTTTATTTGGTACGTTGCAAGATTTTTTCACTAAATTGTCCAAACTGGAGGCCATAAATCGAAATGTGTCTACAAACCTTAACTTCATGTTTTCACTAATACTTTTTGTAAAAGAGATATACCGCTCCCCTGAAGTGGGGATAACGAATATCTCTTTATCATCATAACCCAATTGGGTAATTAAGAAATGTGCGTCATAACCACTAAGATTATGACAGAATACTGGAACAAAATTTAGTTTTTTACACAGCAAATTACATTTATTATGTGCTGGGCCTCTATACGCGCCTGAAATGTGTGAATGATCTTTTACCTTTCCATTTTCATCAGTAAAAAATCTATCACACATGTAACAAGTATTGGCGCAGTTGAAATTTTCTTCTTCTTCAGGGGTTAGGGGTTTCATAGCTATGTTAATGTTGTACAGATCCTCCACAGCTTCTGCAATGCTCTTTAAGTATAGAATGCATTTTTTAGCTGCATCAGGCCCTCTGTATATAAATGGTTCTTTAGGAAGACTATGGTCAATTATATCTAATTCATCACTTATTTTTATGTACAAGCCGAAACTCATTGGAGTGTGTAGGTGAGTATTTATAGTGAATGAATCATCGGGGTTTGGGCTACAAGTGCTCACTGGTTCCAATATACTTTCAAAATCTAAGCAAATTACGACGGGGACCCTCTGTATGTACCCGCCATGTTCAAATTCAATAAATGTTTTTTTGTTGGTAACTCAACTCTCGTAGGTTTGTGTGCGCAACAGAATAATTTATGGTTTTGGTACCGAGATTCTCCATTATAACGTTCATCAAAATGGGTGAAACATCTTTTACATATATATTTTGATGATTTACGTTTGGATATTTGCTTACTGACAAGTCTATTAAAATTTTTTATATAAACATAGTGGTAATTGTTATTTGAATATAGTAGTAACAGATCGCGATGGTCATCTAATTCTCTATAAACCACTTTTAGAGGATACACGTCATTGTTATCATCCAGTCCAAATATATTGATGGAAATATTATTAACGTATTCAAATTTGTCAACATCTTTAAGAGAGGTCGGGAAATTTACACACGAAAAATCATATTTATTTTCCAATGATTTGTATTTATTTGGTCGTTCTGAATTTTTTCCATCAATAACTTTGGCGAGTATGGCATACACAAAACATTTATTATCAAAAGTTTTTATATTTATACATGCCTTTTTGCTTTCAATACACCTAGGCAAAGGTAAATATGTTGAAGCTTTTAAAGGGTTGTGTTTGCTTACCCTCACTCTTAGCCCATCCATTGAAACCAGTGACCAGCCACTCTTGGTCATAGCCGCTTCTTCTAGTTCTTTCTTTAATTTGGCAAAGGCTGCATCTAGAAAGCTGTTGACATCATCAGCTAGGTAGACTGCTTTGTTAGTTGTTTTCAAGGCCTTTTCCATTTTTTCTCTATGTACATTTTCAAAAGTGCAGTCCACCCACAGATTAAATTTTATGGATGAGTGTGTCACCACACTTTGATGAATGATGTCTAGAATTTTGGAACGTACACTTTCTAAAAATATTGGAAGATCCATACAACTTGGTGAGCGTACAAAATATGATGCAAGTCGTCCCTGAAAAGCTGCTCATACGGGGTTATATTATTCAACCCTGTGGATAATGCCAAGAGCTCCTTCCTGGAAGGTTCCCCTAATCTTACTCTTTTACTTCCACAGACAGCTTCATGTAAACGGCCATTGTGTATATCGGGTTGTATACATTGACAATGCCTACACCTAAGAAGAAAACAAATTAATAATACTTAAATAATTACAACTTCATATATAAATAAATATATATATATATATACTTACAGGTAGCATCCTCGAGCTGTACACTTCTTCTTATGAATTTGAAGATCTTTTTTATAAAAATATGTTTTTCCGCAAGTGCATCCATATTTTGTACGCTCACCATGGTTTAAGGCTCTATGTATTTTGAATTGATGTGTCTTTTCAAAATTAATGTTACACTCTTTGCACTGAAAAAAATAAAGAAGCTTTGTTTTTATTTTGTTTTTACTGGGATACAGTAATGTAGGTAATAATAATGGTAAAACTTACATAAACCATGATGGTGATAGCTGTGTTGTCAGCAGTGGTGGAAAAAAAGGATATTTATTTATTTATTTATTTATTTTACTTTTTTAGTGATTGCTTAAATTATTCTTATATGAAATTTTGAAATATTAGATAAATGCGCAAAGGGTAAATTATTGTCCAACCTTCTTTATCGCACGATCTACACTTTTTTTTTATGCAATTGTACCTATTACATCTTATATAATTGTATGAAGGCTTTAGGTTAATAAAAAAATTAAATATTATAAAAATAAGACAACTAATTACAGCAAAAGTTTTGTTTTTGCACCAGTAACGTAAGGATTCACCTTATTTAAAAGAAACAAAATTTATTGGTTGAAGTGTCCATATTTCATTAAATTGGTGTCCAGTAGAAATTTCGAACCGACCTAGCGCAGCTATTACAACGTACAATTGGCCGGTATTCAAATAAATGTTTTAAACAATTAAAACACTTGTTTTGTTCTCTGTGAAGATTTTTATTTTTTCGTTCTATTACTTTGTGCTCTTTAGAGAACACGACGCTCCTCCCCGGTAAAAGATCCTGATGAATTACAAGAAATGCACACTCCAAACACAATTTAATTGATTCGTCAAGTGAATGATCTGTGTCATAATTATGGCTTACAGTGGAAAAGGTTGTTGTAATAAAGGATGATTGAATACAGATATACCTATTGTAGGGTACTTCATCAAGTTGACTACTGAGACTACTATTAAGTACAGGCATATTAATTATTTCTTTTATCTACTGAAGCCAATATATAAGATTTTTACAAATGTGGTTTCAAAAAAAAAAAAGGGGTAAAAAATAAAATAAATAAATTAAAAAAACCTCAGTTACTGGTTAAAAAACAATTCAACAATTACAGTTAATGAAATACTAAAATAAAGGCGTTATTTGACGCCACCCCTTTATATATTAGGACAATTGACTCGCTTTCGTAATTTTCTATCATTTCTTTGTCTATACAATCTGAATATTTCTTAGGGAGGAAACAATTAAACCTGCAACCTTCGTCAACCAATGTTAAAATATACGTTTTACCATATCTAGTTTCTAGTAGTTGAAATTTATCAATCGGGTAATGTTTTAATTTTATTAGCTCTTTTATTGATTTAGTACCTTCATGAGTAACTGAATTTAAAGCTGCTTTCAACTTGTTCATCTATGAGGGAGTAAGAAAAAAAAAAAGGTAAATTTTACCAAAAAAAAGAAAAAAAAATAGTTCACAGTATAAATCTAAGGAAGCAACGTACCAAATAAAAGTACTTACTGTGGAAATTGTCGTACAGCTGGAACTAAAATCAGAAGAGTCCTGCTGCTAGGTAAAATTCTAGTATATATACACTTTGAAATACTCCCACCATCACATTTAAATTGTAAAATTAAAAAAAAAATTCCCCCAGGATAGTTTCATGCTAAGAAATTCATAAACAGAATTACCATAAAGATGCAGTTTGTTTTTTCCGAAAAAAATGATAATGTTAGTGCAACTTAAATATTTTTTAAAGATAATGGGTAAAACTAGCTAATAAATTAGAAAAAAAAACATTGTATCATGACAACATAAATACGAGAGCATTTATTATTGTAAGAATAAGATGCATTTATTGTTTTATTCCTGCTTCAATAGAGGATGGTTAACTTTATATTACATACGTTTCTTACTTTAATTGATATACTTATAGAGAATACAGTCATGTTTGCTACGTAGCTAGTACAAAAAAAGGATTGCTGGTCATGCAATAAATGTGGAACAGGTGGTCTGTTGAGGACCGTAATAGTAAATATTAAACACAAACGTATGCAATTATATCAAAACTTTAAAAAATTATGAAGCCCCCCATCCCGCCTCTTCTTCCTCCAGACAGCTAGAGAAGAGAACCAGAAAAACGACTGAGAGAGAGAGAGAGCGTTTGAGCGAGAGGGAGTAGAAGAGAGGGGTCCTCTCCTTTTCATAAAACCATTCTACCCACCCTCCTTTCCACCAATCACACATCTTCTTCCTCCTTGGCCGCCATGTTTACTGAGCCAAAGGCCTCCTATTTACCCTACTACATTTACCCTATTACAAGTTTAAAGGAAATCTCACTAAACCGTTCTTTTGACCAGCCAAGTATCTATTTTGCAATTTTAGTATTTTGTTTCGAAAATGAAGATTTCAAGATGAAGCAGTTTTTTACACTTGTACTGAAACATTCTTGTCGGATCCACAGGAAATTCCTAAATGGGATAACGAATTCCGTTGTATCTTCGATTTGAATTTATATGGTCTCACACACACACACACTGACCATTAAACAACAAAAACATGTTATTCGTACGCAGGGATCTCAAAATAGTTCCATTAAAATCGAAATGGGAAATTACATTCAATTGTGATATTTCCTGTTCAGCTGTGCGATAAAATAAAAAATCTGTGAATCAATCACACGATTAAAAATGTATGCGATAAAGTAAAAATGATGTGAATCAATCACACGATTTTCTTCAGACGATTGTATTTTTAAACTTCTAATTGACAAATTTTCTTACCCGCTTCACCATTATCTTCTCATGGATAGTGGATTCATCACGTAAAGTGCCTCCTGCTAAATACAATTTATTCTCTAGCAATTAACGGCACTCATTTCTTTGAAAAATAAAAAGAGAGCCAGTTTTATTACACAATTGAAAAGTTACCATAATTAAGCAGTTTTAAAAATAATTGCTCTCCAAGAGATTAAAAAGTTAAGATTAATATGAAGTAATTATCAAACTTAAAACTTTAATTTTAATGAAAAATTGGAAAGTTTTTAAAAACATTAATTTATTAGATTGTTAATACTAACCAGCCAATCAAATATTATTTGAAAAAATTAAATCGAAAAATTAATCGAATAATGGGAGGAAATTAAATTTTATTTATATATATATATATATATATAAAACTCAATTCCCAATGAAGCTTTCAAATTCCTTCCCCCTAATTGGACTCATTATATTTTAAATTTTTTCAATGAAATTTGGAGACAGGAACAAATACCTAAAGGGTGGGGAACTTCAAAACTAAAGCTTCTATACAAAAAAGGAAATCCCCATGACACTGCTAATTATAGGGGGATTGCGCTTGTGAATTGCATGACAAAGTTGTTCACTCATATTCTTTGTAAACGATTAACGTTATGGGCAGAGAATAATAATGTACTACCCGATGAGCAGATGGCTTTAGAAGGGTAGAAGTTGTACTGACGCTATCTTTGTTTTAAGCGCGGTAATTAACATTCATTTAAGAAAGGAGAAAAGTAAGCTCTTTACAATTTTCGTAGATTTTCGAAAGGCGTTTGATTGTATTAATCATAATAAACTATTCCACAAATTATTTGAAATTGGAGTTAGCCCAAAACTCATTAGATTAGTTAAGCAAATTTACTCAAACGCTGAAATTATAATAGATATAAATGGCTTACAATCCGAGAAAATCAAGGTCTGTAAAGGTGTTCTTCAAGGGGAAAAATTAAGCGCAATATTATTCTGTTTATATCTTAGTGATATTGTAGACTTCTTTAGATCAAATGGAGCCGAAGGTATTTATTTCAATAAAGATAAAGATTTATTATTGCTTTTATATGCGGACGATCTCACGATAACAGCTTACTCATGGAAAGATGTACAGTTTAAGTTACAGTTGTTAAGTAGATATTGTTTGATTAATGGGCTATCTGTGAATATAAAAAAAACAATTGTAGTCCCTTTTCAAAAGTCTGGAAGGTTTAAAAATGTTAAACCATTTACATTTAACAATGTATCTCTCCCAGTTTCTCACTCTTTTACATATTTAGGGGTTCCTCTTTCGTCATCAGGTAAATTCGCCAAAGCAGCCGATCATTTCCGAATTAAAAGTAATGTTGCAATTTCTAAAGTACTCAAAATTCTATCTTATTATAACTGTGACGTATGGCGAGCTAAAACTCTTTTATTCAAGTCGATGGTGACCTCTGTGCTTTTATATTGCTCTGAAATCTGGGCTTCCGCATACTGTAATAAGATAGAGAGTGTTCAAGTTAAGTTCTTCAAATACGGTTTACTACACCTCCCACGTAATCGCCGAGTGCATACGTCCGGCTAGAAATTGGCATGCCACATTTGAAGGCTGAGGTATTCAATAGAATGTTGAATTATTGGTATAAAATATTATCCGTTCCTGACCACATTCTTTTAAAGCAATGCTATAATCGTCTTGTTGAGCTGAGAAATAATAGTTTATACCGTTCAATTGGGCTGCATCACTTGAAAGAAATTTGGGTATTATAGGGGCTCAGGATGTTTGGGATCGACAAGATGTTCATTTTGTTCAAATTAATCTAAGAGATATGAAGCAGAAGCTAAGAAACAATTTTGTAAGTTTGGACATAGAAAAAGTTATAAATTCAAACTATAATAGTATTTTTAGAAACGTGAGCTCTTTGGGTCAAGAGGAGGAATATTTAAAGAGGAATAATATCAAAATATTGAGACTGTTATGTCAACTTCGTTTATCTTGTGACAGTGGCCCTTCTATTTATATAAACAAGCAGAAAATTCAGTTTTGCCCAGATAAATTTTGTCCAACCTGTACGTCAAATAGTTCTGATAATCTGCAACATTTCTTTTGGCTCTGCCCTTTCTATGAACGGTTACGTCATCAATATCTTTATATTCATTCCTCTGGTACCTGTGATCTATCAATATTATTCTCGACTACATGTGTTATTAGACAAAAACATTTATACGTATTTACAATGAATGCTATCAACAAAAGAATTAGATTAAAAAATTGTTTACTATCCTGATTTTGTTAACTTATATACTTATGTTCAAAACACTTTCTCTTATTATCTTTGCATTTGTCTTTTAATTAATTGAGATACTTTTGTCTAGTTAGGCAGGATATAGTAAATATGTTTCTGTTTAGTCTTTAGTAAAAAAGAAAAAAAAGAGAGAGAAAAAAAAAGATATATATTTATTTATTTTTATTTTTTTTAAGTACAAGTACTTTGTTTTGGTTTGCTTGTTTACAAGAGTTTTAGTTTATTTTCTAATGTTTATGTTGCTTTATATATGTTAATATTCATAACATTAATTTTGGTACTGTCAATGGTTTATAATAATTACACTGTTTGTAATAAAATAGTTAAAACTAGTTAAGCCAACTCTCTTTGTAAAGATTGTATAATCTTAACAAATAAATAAATAATTCATATTAAATATTATATGTGTGTGTGGTGTGGTGTGTACGTGTGTGTTTGTGGTGTGTGTGTGTGTATGTGGTGTGTGTGTGTGTTTGTGTGTTGTGTGTGTTTGTGTGTGTGTGTTTGTGTGTGTGTGTTTGTGTGTGTGTGTGTGTGTGTGTGTGTGTGTGTGTGGACAAATATCTCAAAAACCAAAAAACGCAGGAAGCCAAACTTGATATTCCATTTAGGTAATAGCACAGTTATCCGAGCCGAAGGTTTCGGTCAACCGGATGAACAGAAGTGCTACTTTAAAAATCGGTTGTAGAATTTTCTCGAATGCGGTACAACGATTTTCTGGATTTAAGGAGAGTCAACACATTGGATTACTTCTAATTTGTACAAGTATTTATGGGTCAGTCCGCCAGCTCTGCCTTATTGTGCCTGGTATGTCCTAAAAACGAACATGTGCATTCTACGGCAACACACCACCTTATTTATTTAATGTTAAGAGAAACTAAACTTAAGAAAAGTTCAGAGTTTGAAGAAAATTTGACGGAAGTTCTAGTAATTGCAGTAAGGAAAACTTGCGTGAATGATTCACGACAATAGAACTGTTCCTGGTTGTTTTGAGTTCCCTGTTTGATTTGTTGGAAAACTTTTTAAACCCAGCGGAAAGGTAATTTTTCACAACTGGGAAAAAGGTGGACGAGGGTTCATTCAAATTGGATCCGGGAGCTGGCGGCAGATTGCATGTCTAGATAGCATCAACTAACTTGGAACCGTTCTCTCTCACTTCCACTTTTTATGGTTTATATTAAATACTGTGCTTATCAAATATCTGTTTAATTACACCGTAAATTTAAAATTAAATTGCATTAATTTTCGTTCATGCAATCTGAATAATATCATTCTAAATTATATGTTTCTGTATTATATCATTTGAATTTGCATTTAATGCAAAAAAACCTTGATTCGAATTAATCCTGATTGGATGAATTCCAACCCATCTTACATTTTTCGACAGAATAGAGGTACTGAACTCGCAAGCGAGACTCGGTCCAGCGGTGATATCCTTAGATTTTCTCTTTCTAGGATTCTCAACAGCTCACTTTCCGATGTTGGGCAATGTTGTCTGTAACGAAAGAATAATACCCGGAGGCGGGCAGAGCACTGAGAAGGCTCCGGGCGCCAACGACCATAGTACTGACGCCCCTTAAAAAAAAATTTACAAATATTAATCTACTTCGCTGATGGACGTCATCGATTCCGGTTCTCGTCTGGCTATATTTGCCTTCATTGGTATCTCCCCCTACATTGACGTACATTGAAATGCTCTGCCTACCTTGAAATAGTAGTCTGTATATTAGACCCAGCGTCTAACAGAATTTTGTTCGAGTAGGGCAAATATGTAGCTTGATACACCAATCACACTATCGTTTCTGGTAGCTTACGCAAGCAAGCGTACATCGGTGGAATGACCGTGAGTTTGAAGAAATGCTTTTTCGGAACACTTTTTGGCACAGCGCCCTCAGTATCCTCCCAAAATAAAGTTTTTGAAATAAATTGCCACATAAAAGTTGTAGTTGATACTTTAAACATGTAGTTGATATAACCAGCTTGAAAGAAATCGTGGAGTCATTTTCGGAAAAGTGAGACATATTGAACAATTTATTTAGCAAAGTGGTATTTCCGGTGGTCGTTTTTGAACGAAATCTTATTGTTAGAGTTCGTAGTGCACGTGAACAAAATAACAGTTTGAACTTTGTTCTTCCCACGATTTGATTTTACTCCTCAAGCAAACACACACATATTGATATTGGAAGAAAAGAAAAAGAATTTTGAGCTGAGGATTGCGGATGCTGGAGAAGTTGACATAATTCAGAGAAAAAAAGTCGGGGAGATCTGATGCACCGGTCACTTGCTTGCAAGTGCAGTGCACTAACTGATATGATTGCTGGGCACTACCCAGCGTTGTAAAGAGACTATTTGGAAATTTCTTGCCAATAGGAGAGAGGCAAAAGAGTGCTGTGACGATTTACTGGTGACTCTTAAGAACTCTTCTGGGTACTATAAGAAGATAGTAGAAGTGTAGGAGATAGTTTGAAGTAATGTGTCATGTATGACATGCTGTCCAGCCTCCTGCAGTGGTGGGGTGATGCTTCCACCGAACATACTCGTATTATGATCTCTTTAATTAAACTTATAGAGATTAACGAAACTAGCTGGCATAGAATTTTTATCCTAGGTATAATAATATTAACTGGTACAGATCTGTAAAATATTCATAAATTTAGTATATTTCATTTAATTGAAGATTTATTACAATTAAAGCACTAAATAACTTCCGTGTAATTCTTCATATAAACCGTTTGTTAAATCAGCGATCATATTAAAGCAATGAAATATTTAATATTAAAACGAGTGCGTGACGCGCGGACACATACGTGATGATGGTGCCCCCCTGTTAGATATAAATAACCATTTAGAATACAATCAAATTCCCGGTGGGGTCCACCACTATGGATCAGCTCTTTGACACAATTAGTTTATCTAACTAGAATAGCTATGATAGATCCACTTTAAGAGCACTGTTGACGTCATTCAGTAAATAGAATTATAACTGTAAACATATTTACCCCCACCTCACAAATATTTATTTAGTTATAATGTTAGTAGAGTTGTTTCCATGAGTTTGCAGATCTCCACACTCGTGAAGCAAATCTCTCACTCGCTCTCGCTTGCCGTTATTAAAACTCAGTGGCAAATGTTGAGTTTTAATCCACACATAATCATCCTATAAATTTAACTTTAGGGATTATACTACTTGGTTTTTTGGGCAAAAGGGCTACCTGACAATGACTTAAGCCTAAGCCCTAAACAAAGATTCCGCGTACGCCATAAATTTCAATTTTTCAAATAAATGTGATGGAATATAGGTAGATAGATTTAAATAAAAACGTTAAACAATTTTTCACAGAAATTGTAAAAAAAACACTCACTAAGTAGCACTTGCTGTTAAAGCGAAATCTTCGTCACCGCGACCTTGTACGAATGTCAAGTTTGACCTTTCTGCGATTTTAGTATTTGAGATATTTTGTTCACACACACACACACACGCACAGGGAGAAGCCATTCGCTATGAATATTTGACTCGAGGGGCCCCCAAACATTTAATTTCCCATTATACGCAATATTTCCTCTTAAAGTCCTGCATTAAAGCTGTAAACATACATTAATTTTCTTCATTTTTATTAAAACATTTAATATTTTAAGAAGTTTAGCTTGGCCAGTTGTAAGCTTCAGTTTTTCTAGTACTACATAGATAAGGAACCTGTGGACCTGTGTATAGAAAAATGACTCGAGTGTTAAGAAGGTATTTGTTAGTAAAACTGAATATTACTGAGCCAAAAGAAACTAATTTCAGCTGTTTTATCTTAGAGAATGTTTGTATTGGCAGGGAAATGATGGCAGTTCTACACCAGATATTTCTGCCATATATTTGGAAAAGGATTCGTCAACCTAAACACTTTATCAGCAAATTTAAGCTTCTCAACTTGTGGTATCCAGCTACATTACCTGACAACTTTATAGAGTAATTATAACTTTCTCTTACTTCTGTAAGATAAGTGTTGTGATCATGCCCAATTTTTGAAATTCAGTTTCCATAGGAAATTATATTTCTTCATCACCCCTGAATGAGAAACAACATTTTTGACTATTTGAATGCATATGTGGTGTGTGTGTGTGTGTGTGTGTATGTGTGTATATGTCTTACAGTGACTAAGAGAGACAGTAAGATGTGTATGTCTTACAGTGACTAAGAGAGACAGTAAGATGTGTATGTCTTACAGTGACTAAGAGAGACAGTAAGATGTGAATGTCTTATAGTGACTAAGAGAGACAGTAAGATGTGTATGTCTTACAGTGACTAAGAGAGACAGTGAGAGAATACAAAATATCAAAAAGTAAGAATTGGATCCGACAACACGGTTTCGGTTAAAAGATTCAATCGGTAATGCCTCATCGGAAACGATTAAAATTTACTAATTGGATGTTCAGTTCACATGTTTTCTCAAATATTCTCCAACTATTTTCCTGAAAACCTTGTATATTTACTAATTACCACATACAAAAACGCCTATCACTTTTATTTGTAACATTTTTCCAGGAAAATTATATTATGGAGAATTGTGGAGAACTAAACGTTAAGTTTTGTTCTAAAAGGCAGAAAGTTCATAGAATGTACGCTTTTACCGCCTGTCTATTATTAGTATACATTAGAAGCATTGCTGCAATCTTATTTTAAAAAAATCGTAAAACAATGAGTTTGTAGGTTAGGTTCTTGAGTTTTTCGAATTAACACGACAATGGATCCAACGATTTTCCTTAAACTAGAAATACCAACTGCAAATATATAATCTTTGGTTTTGTGATTCTGGGTAAACGCACGACCGGTTAATTTTATGGCTTGATGTTAGCACTACCGTCCTGTGTAGTCACATTCAGGTACTAAAAGGCAAACATGTGCACACATGCGGCCCCCCACCACCTATATTTGCATGTAAAATCAAGGTCATCATAAAGTTTATTGAAAATGTCATGTGAGTGTCTCACACCAGATCTTAAAACATATTTAGCTGCCATTAATAATTGATAATACCATAAATTGTATTTAGAAGAATTCATCAATTTCATTTAGAACGACTTTAGCTCACCCAGGACAGATATCAAATCAATTTTCTAAAGAAAAATGTTTAAGGAAAGTGACAGGCCCGTTGCTACTTTGATAGCAAGTTTGAACTAAATTGTTACCAGCTGTTTCCGAAAAATTGAAAACAAAGAATTCAATAAAGTGCAACTTGCCCACTTTAGTGGAGTTCGACTGAATCCTTCATCAGGCCTCCCCCCCTCTCTCCCGGTAAAAAGCAAAGCAATATCAAGTTTGAGCTTGCTGCAATATTCGGTACTAGTAAATGCCCTCTATACCTTTCTGGATTTTTTAGTACAATGATTTCAAATAAAGAGGCTTGTAAATGAGTATTTAGTATGCCAAGTTCAAAAGAAATCGTTGGAAAAGTTCCCTGGAAAATGATTGAAAACTGTAATAAAATCATAGTGCTTTCAGTTATCTTAGTTCCCACCGAAAATTGCGTTTAAGTAAACAGAATATCAAATTCAAATTTTGTCCAGTTCTTAGTTGTGCTGAACGCATACACCAAACTTTAAAAATAAGAAAAATTCCATAAATTTGTTTTAGAGAGAAAAACAAAAGCAGATTATGAAGAAATATCCCAGGATCTAGGCAATCTAGTTCAGGGATTATGCCTTTATAGTACAGTTCATCTATGTGAAGTGTACAGCTGAACAATGTCAGCTATAATGCGAGATCGGCTCTGTAGCTATGGGCATGCAAAACACGCGACTTGGTCAGCTATTTTTTTTTATGTATTTGAATCAGCTGTTTCATTTAATGACTAGATATCAGCTGTTTCAAATCAGCCAGTGGGGGCAGATTCCCTTTGTCAATGCCAAACTCTTCAAAAAAGTCTGTCGTAACCAGCGGGATCCCCCCCCCCCCACGAGACCCGAAACATAGACCGTGAACTACAAAGTCCTTTTCCAAATTCGTGTAGGAACTTTTCTTGGAGAAGTTTAATGCACTTTTCATAAGTCGTTCCCTTTTCTTCATTGATCTGCTTGGCCTGGTCTGGATCGTTGCTCTCATACCTAATCGTAGGATCAACAACTAACGCAGTGGACTGGTTTTATCGAAAGCGACTATATCTGCATATCTTGAGGCGCCATCCGTGTTAATATAGCCATATACCTCCTCACAGCATGCATATCCTATTTCCTTTGGGTTTCGGTCTCTCGCATCGCTCAGCTTCAGTGCATTAGTCCACTCAGATCCTGAGAGTAATTGTTTTTCACAAACAAATTTGTTGCTATAAATGGTTTTCTTAAAGCCGTATACCATAGCCACCGTTGCCATTTGCAACTTATCCACTCGCCCAAAGCCTTTTCTCTTAATCAAATACAAATATAATCACTAAGATCAATTTTCTCACGAAAAGATTCAACACAAGAAAAGAAGAGAAATGAGTGTTACAGTACAGCAAAAGCAACCAGTTTTAGATCCGTTACGAATATTTCAGCAACTTTACTAAATTTCGCGATTTTTTTTTTAATAACAGTTCTAACGATTTTTTTTTTTTCAAATTTGGCACAAATATAAAGCGATCACTTTTATTTAAAACATTTTTATAGAAAGGTTGATTCTATATGTTTTTGGGATCTGCTAAAGTTGCGTTTAACTTTATCATTTGAAGTTTCATGGGAGAATTGACAGAGGCATGGTCTGGTGATGCAGTCACATTCAGATATCTGCTATGTAGTTAACACAAACAACAGCAAGGTACTGCTGCTCTTACTAAATATATCCAAGCGTGATGGTCAACTAAACGTTTACTAATAATTACAAGTTTGAAGAGAGTTTGTTCAAATTATAATTGTGTTGATTGCAATAAAAAGGTGTGTGTGTGTGTGTGTGTGTGTATGTCTTTCGCAACAGATTCTTGTTTTCCGTAACCAAGGAAACTTGAAATATGTACACCCGGCGAAAACTTACTCTTTTAGTTTAAGAGGCACTAACTAATGCAATACAAAAAAATAATTTAAAAATACACTGAATAATCATCTATAAAAAAATAATTTCTACAGATAAAAATATTCAGATATTAATTATCTACAATAATCATATTGTTTGGAGGAGGCACCCCCCTTTAGTGAAGTCACTGTAAATATTTACACTACAGCCGATCGTATAAATCCTCTAAAATCTTCTTACGTCCTTTTTGAAAAAATATAAAGTACTTTATGATCATGAAACTACGATATATTTATATTTGAATCTATTAATTGAAAAGAAAAGCATCATTTGCCACGTTGATATTGGCAGTAAAAACATCTACAGGTTTGTGAGGTCACTGCCAAATCCACTTACAACAAAGTTATGTGATTTACAACTAACACATTTATGCTTTAGTTAATTCGAGTTATTCAATTTATTCAAGATTTCAATAATATTTTTTAAGATTAAAAAGAGAATAATAAAAACTGCCTTACCTTAAAGTTTTGATCGGTTCTTCAGCTATGGTCAAACTGTTATTCTATTTGCCTTTATTCTGTTGCCAGACGAGTAAAGTAATAATGAATAAAGAAAGTAAGATGAAAATAAAAATAACGATTATATTAAGTAGAAGTGGTGAGTGGGTGATGGCGCGAGCTAGCAGCGGCGGCACCGTGGACTACCTTGCGACTTGTGGCTCGGTGGAGATCTCACAACGAGAACACCCTTCACTTCTAGCTGAGCGCCGATCAATAACAGGTCGGAGCGCAAGTCTGCCAGCCGCCCAGCACGGCCACCATTCACTAACATCCTTCTCTATGGGCTCTAGGCTAGCTGCCAATTTGGTAACTGAGGCTTTCCGCCAGAGCTAATGCAGTTTGATGCATTTGTTTCACGATACTGCAGCATACTGTACTATATGGCCAGTAGCTTGGTCTGAAATATTATCGTAAAACTGCACACTAGTAGTCATTCTCCGAAAAAGTGTGGTTACCCCGCCAAAGTGAAATTTGGGCACTCCCTCTCACACTGCCTGAACTGTTTTATATAAACATAATAAATAAAACAGATTAAAAACAAATTTTTCTGTCACTGAATTTTTACTTTTTCTTAGTTTCTCTCTCTTTATGTCCCTCTTATTCAAACTACATATGTTTAATTTAAATAACCATAGTTATCAGAGTATCACAATTCCAAATTCCTCTCATATAACTTTGTGTGTGTGTGTGTGTGTCTATGTATGTATGCGTTTGCCCAAAAATCAAATTAGTGCAAGTTCAAATTTGATATTCCTTGCTACACAGAAATACACGACGGTTTGATTAAAATCTGTCACCAGAGTCATCGAGAGGTGTTTACTTTTTCGTTATCGCAGTTTTTCGAAAAATGGCGCAAAGGATTTTCTTTGAACGTCGCACCAACTGAACACAAAGGCCTATCTCTTTTGTTTAAAATATTAAGATGTCCAGAAAAATTGAGTTGTGAGTTGTGGGCAATGTTATGCTTAACTCTCAAGTGCCAACTTCATTACCTGTACATTTCTAGCACTACACGATTCGCTTGAATGCCAGATATAAAGAAAGTCGGTTAACTAGAGAGATATTATATGAGATGCTAAATTTACCGCTTTTTTATCCCCTGAGAAATTTAAGATGTGAGATTTCAAATTTTCCGCACTATCACAAAATAGATATTCTTGCAACCATAAATGTATAGTACGGGACACTGTAGACAACTTTTTTTGGCAAAGTGATTCACAGTGAAAATTTGCTTTAAGCAAAACTAAATGAGGCTCTTCTCATTTCCTGACTCTGTATGAACGATTCCATGTAGAACTTTAGTTTGGACCATTAAAATCTGTCCCCGTGAACCATTAGAGAAAATTATAGGATAACTGAGTGCGCTTTATAATGTTTTGGTTAACTAAGCAACATGCTTTTTAATGATGAACACAATATCCTCATTTTGTTTACTTTCTCTTAGTGCTGGACAGGAAGGTATTGCGTCGTGTTTTATTACCAGGAGACTTCAAAACTTCAATTAAATTTTGAAAATGATCACATATACAGTTTAACATTGTCCTGGTTTTACGTTAATTTACCAGAAATGGAAACAACTTGTGCAGGGCAGACATTTCTTTAATGACCCAGTCAGGCAAGGATAGCAAGCGTTCATCCTCTTCTCGGATAACAACTTTTTTTTTTTTTAAACAAAAAACCTCAAAACAAACTAAAATTAAACAAAGTTGGGTCTATGATTTTATCCGTCATAGCAGGCTTCATTTTGTCGGTTCTGACTGGTTTCGGATTTTCATCCATCGTCAGAATAAGGTTTGCAATCAATTCGTGTAGAAAGATGACTTCTACTATATGTTCACATTATTTATTTATTTATTACATATAGGAATAATATTCCTTTTGGAAGGAGTTTGGATTTGCAATGTAAGTTAAGAAAGACAAAGAAATAACTATATGTTTATATCACAAACGACACTGGTCGATTGTTACACACCTTACTCTGACGATGGATGAAAATCTGAAACCGTTCATCAGAACCGACAAAATGAAGCATGTAATGACGGATAAAATCATAGATATAAAACAAGTATTAATAGCCAACTGCCAACTTTGTTAGAGCAAGGAAAATAAATATCAAATTAAAGTATGTGGGCCTGTTTGAAGTTATGACCTTGACTGTCACCACAATCAATCCCTTCAAAAAGAAATTTGAACTCATGAAAAATTCATTACATTCTGTTCGCCAATAAATTCACAGTTTTGGTTCATTTTTACAAAAAAAAAAGGTCCATATGATAACATAAACACCACTGCTCCACCATAAACCACATCTGGTGAAAACACTTAACACCACTTTCCCTTATAGCAGCTAATACAATTATAAAATCAAATTTTCTTTAATCTTGGACATTCTTACTTAGCCCTAATTTAAGTGTAGAGGGATTTGTACCCAAGACAAGTAATAGTTGAAGTGATTACACTGAAGTCCTGAAGAGAGCGCCAATAACACCATATAAACCTACATAACATCTGACATATAACGTCACAGATTGCTCAGGGCACTCTTAAATCCATTTTTCCGGAAAATGTTTCAAATATTAAAAAAAAATCATTGAAGCTACTTTCGAGAAAGTCGCGAAAAACGAAAAAACTACTCAATAACGTCCCACTTCCGCATGATTGATTTTAACCCACACCTTATTATCAGAAGCGATAATTATGCCCATGCACTGTAACCTCAAAACATGTATTTTCGGTGAAAAGTCAGTCTCGAAATCTGAAAGATCGCAGAATAAAAGAAAGTGAAAAAATTTCAGTTTGGTAAGATGCTCTTTATTATCGATAGCTTGGTATTACCGAGTGGTTTGCCCTCGACGATGATCTAGCGCTGGGTACTAAGTAGATATCCTCTTCACTGAAATCTTAAGGCTGGCCTGCAGAAGCTTTGCTTTTGACATCTCCATTCATACGTTTTGAATCCATTTCTTACGTCAAAGATGGAGAGCAGCACACAATTCTGCCAACTTCATGAAAAATATGATTTTTCACACTTCCTGATCATGCAGAACATAGAAATTCCTCAGATTCAGAAGCGGCCGTATTTTGGTACGATCAATTTCACAAACGAATCGCCGATAGGCATTTCTAGATATAAGCTAACTCAGATTTTACTTAAGCTGAACCTTACAATGTAGGTTAAAACCTTATCAGCCGAAACTTCGACGTCTGTTACAAATGGGCGACATTGACTACGTTTTTCAAATTACGAACATCATCTCAAACCGAATACTCACGATTTTCTGGGATAGACTTTCTTGGTTCTTGTTTTAGCAATATTTCAGATATAAGTTTTTTAGTTAGTTAAGGAGTAACTTCCACTACACAATTATACAAGATACGAGAAAAAATTTGTGGTAGCACCCTTCCATACTTGTAAGCTTTTTGATTAACTCAAACGTGATCATTTTGAGCATTCACGGACTGAGTGACAGGTAAAAAAGTTTCTAAAACTTTCTTTATAAAGTGGCAGACATTTCGGAAAGGCAAAAACTCTGCATTATTTCTCATGCAAATGTGAGAATTACCACTTTATTTAAACCTGTAGTAGGAATCTTGTTAATGTAGATCTTTTTAGCTGTGGCACCAACAACAGTTCCACCAATTGAAAATTGAAATGTCTGCACTTAAAAAATGGTGAATTAGAAGCAGAAGCCAATTCCTGCGACGGAGCCTTCAGCTATTGTAAGAGCCAGGATGGAACTCTGTCGGTAAAGTGATATAGCAATATGAGGCACAAAATGCCAGCAAATTTTATTAGAACACATCAATAATAGACAACTAGAAGACAACTTCACGATCTTACTACAAACAGTATGAAAGTCTGAAGTTGGTAGCTAGGTATGTTTGGACAAATTTACAACGCTCAATTAATTAAAGCCACGACGTTCTGCAGGTTGAAGGATTCTTATTCTATTTGAGATATGAGGCAGATTTGGCTTCATATATTCCAGCACCCAGTAGTTTTTTTTTTTTTTCGGCGCATCGACTACGATGGTCATTAGCGCCTCTAGTCAATAAACCTTTCTCGTTCTATGGCCACTCGAGCTGGGATGGCACATCCTAACCTGTGTGACTTCCACGCACTACACCTTGCTCAGCAAGGCAGGATGGAGCCATAGGTGTTCGAAGATCTACCCACACATCCCCTCTTATATCATCGATCTAGTCGACGAGGGGGAGTGTGGGTTTATTGTTTGTGCCATCCCTTATTTTATTAACAACTGGGGTAGATTTCTAATGTCAGAAACCTTACTGTTTAATATCAAACTAAGTATATAAAAAATTTAAATTGACATTGTTAATTAATAATTTATTATAATACGATATGATATCGCGTAGCAGGCTATTTACTATACATATTCGATGTGTAGTACTTTAAACTAATGTTCCTACACATCCTGAAATGATCAAAACTAATATAACTTAAAGCTATGGGGTTGAAATACTTTTAAAAATTTCTTTCAACCCCTGATAAAAGAAAACCTATTCTAAGCATTCATGCTAACATCCTCGCCAATAAATACTTTCATACTATTAAAAAACCATTCACGCTAATAAATACTTTCTTGCCAATAAATACATTCAAACTAATAAAACACATTCACGCTAATAAATACATTTTCGCTAATAAATACATTCATGCTAATGATTCATTCATACAACGCATTCACACATGGGGAAAGTACTCGATATTCCTTTCCCCTTTGTAATAAAGAAACTAACCTAACTGGGTGAAGTACTCGATATTCCTTCACCCAAATTCACCTAACCTAAGTACTAACCTAAATTTTGCTATAGACATTTATAGATCTTAAATAAGCAAATAGCCTCCTTATGTAAGGAGAACCCTCTTGAAGAATAGCGCGCTTGTCATGTGGCAGGCCTGCTCTTTCTCTCAGTGCATGCAGAGCCTGACACCCTTCCAACACGTGCGCCACTGTTAACCTTTCTCGGCATCGAGGGCACCTAGGTCTTCTTTCACCAATAAGGAGGTGCCCACACACGTATATGACCAATCCTAAGCCTCGTCAGAATTACTGATTCATGCCGCGGGTAATCCTCGACTATAGCATTTTCCACACGTGGTTTAATTTCTTTCAGTTTTTCATTTATGTTGTCCCACTGTGCTTGCCATTTTTTATTTATAATATTTTTCATATAAATTTGTATGTCAGTGGGACGGACAGGAGTGACACCTTCATTATTTGCCAAGGCAGCTGCTTTTGCAGCCTTGTCCGCCTTTTCATTACTGGACACTCCGATATGGCCCGGCACCCAGGCAAGTGTCACCCCCTGGCCACGTGTGCGTAGCTGCTGCAGTAATTTGTAAATATTAATGACCATTGGGTCTGTCGAGAATTTATCCCGGAGAGCCGTTAATACACTTAGTGAGTCCGTCAATATTATTGCTTTCGTATAATTGTTATTTTTGATTAACTCTATGGCCTGGGATATTGCGTACATTTCAGCTGTGTACACGGTTGTATACCGAGAGAGTGTCCAACTAAGAGTGACTCCCTCTGTGTACACAGCGCTACCAACGCCGTCGCCTATCTTCGACCCGTCTGTAAAGACAGGCCGGGAATCTTGATATAAATTTAGAAGTTCTAATAATTTTTGTCTATAGACGACGGGTGATGTTTCATCTTTTTTATGTATTGCCAGGCCTAAGCGGACGCTTGCGGAGGATAATGACCAGGGAGGAAAAGGCGCGAAACCCCAACCCACCACTCGGCCCAATTCTATTCCCTCCGCATCTAATATTTCTTTAGCCCGGACCCCAAGGGGTCGCGTCCGCGAGCGTTGTAAACGAAACTCTTCATCATGTTGGCTCTCGAATATGGTGTGAAACAAAGGATGAAACCTTTTACCCCATATTCCGGCGATGTAGGACGGGTCAGCTGCTCTCTTCTAAGTTGAGGAGGCAGCATACCCGACTCTACGTAGAGGCTCTGTAGTGGACTGGTTCGGAAGGCGCCTGTGAACAATCTAATTCCTTCATTATAAATTCTGTCTAGTAATTGCAGGCGTGACTTGCGCGCAGAACTGTATATTGGGGCTCCGTATTCCAGCTTGGAACGGGTAATCATGATGAAAATGCGCTTTAATATTTCGCGCTCTGTTCCCCATCTATACTTTCCTAAGAATTTCAAAATGTCGAGGGTTCTCCTTGCTTTCTTATAGGTATATTCTATGTGATCCTGCCAGGACAACTTAGTATCAAATATAAGGCCAAGGAAGCGAACGTTTTGTTTGTACTCGATTGGTGTGCCATTTAAATATAGTGTTGGAGTTGTATGCTCATTTCTCAGTCTGCAAAAATGAAGGCACACCGTTTTGGTTTCCGAAAATTTAAATCCGTTCCTTGTTGCCTCATCAGTCACTCTATCTATTGCTAGTTGTAGGGTTTCTCCGACCTCGCCTAGGTTATTACCTGATAAGTAAATGGCAAGGTCGTCTACATATAAAGATACTTTTAATTGTTCACCTACAACTTCAGCTAAGCAATTAACCGCCATCGTAAAGAGAGTTACACTTAATACCGATCCCTGAGGGATTCCGTTCTCTTGAAAATACGGTTCTGATAGGACCGATCCCAGCCGCACTCGGAACCTCCGCGATTCTAAAAAACTCTGGAGGAACCTCGGCAATTTACCCCTCAATCCCCATTCGTGACACTTCCGCAGAATCGCATATCTCCACGTCGTATCATAAGCCTTCTCGAGGTCAAAGAACACGGCCAGCACGTGCTCCCTACGCATAAATGCGTTTTGCACGTAGACCTCAAGGTGGCCAACCTGATCCAACGTGGAACGGTATCTGCGGAATCCTGCTTGATGCTGGCTGTAAAGTCCTCTCGTCTCCAAAATGTATGTTAGTCTATAATTGATTATTGATTCGAGGACCTTACTCAAGCAAGTGGTCAATGAAATAGGTCTATAACTGGAGGGGTTACTGGGATCTTTGCCTTCTTTAGGGACCGGTATAATAATAGCTTCCCGCCAACCATCAGGGTATTGGCCGGTTTCCCATATACTATTATATAAACGAAGAAGGGCTTCTTTACCCACAGCATTCAAGTTTGTTATCATAGCATATGGGATTCCGTCCACTCCTGGAGCAGAATCTCTAGTCTTTTTTAACGCGTGCTCAAATTCTTCCATGGTTAGCGGTTCATTATATGTTTCAGTGATGGCAGTTTCAAAGTTGAGTGACTGTTGCTCCGCGTCACCTTTTCGCCGAAGGAATTCGGCCGAGTAACCCTGTGAACCGGACACTTTTGCAAAGTGTCTGGCAAAGGCCTCGGCCACATCTTGTGGCTCGGTGACGACGACATCATTAACTCTTAGGATTGGTATCGACGGTGTTTTACGGCCACCAGAGAGGGCTCTTACCTTATCCCACACCTCCTTTAGTGTTGACGATGTAGAAATCTTTGACACGAAGGAGGTGAGGGTTGTCTTTTTTGCTTCTCTGATTGTACGCCTCTCCCTGGCTCTTAGTTTTTTAAAATCTATTAAATTTTCTTCCGTCGGATACCTTTTGAATTTATTTAGGGCCCGCTTCTTGGCTGCATTGGCAATTCTACATTCCGGAGTCCACCAGGGGACGGGAGATCTTACGACTCTTCCGCCTACCCGCGGTATGGAATCCCCGGCTGCTCGTATTAGCGCTTCCATGAAATTGTTTCATCGAGAGTGACATCTCCTGTAAAAGAGGGAGTCACTACTCTAGCGGAATAAGCGGGCCAATTTGCTCTTTTGATGTCGTACCTCCAGGGAATTATAAATTCTGACCTAGACATGGAGCTTGATACTAAGATTGGATAGTGGTCACTATGATATAATTCATTTAATGAGGTCCATTCCAAACGAACTGCAATGGTGGGTGATGCAACACTCAGGTCAATAGCACTGAAGCTTCCTGAATGTGCATTAAAGTGTGTTGCTTCACCACTGTTGAGGAGCATCAAGTTAGCATTATCTATAATCTCCTCAAGAGTTCTGCCTCGAGCATCGGTTCTAGCTGATCCCCACCAGGTGTTGTAAGAATTAAAATCTCCCATCAACAACACCGGGGCAGGGAGCTGCGAGAGCAGGTTCTCCAGATCACCTCTCCGCCAGAATATATCTGGAAGGTAGATACTTGCTAAGGTGATCTACAGCGGTGCAGTTAGACGCACGGCAACGGCTTGTAAATTAGTTTGAAGGGGTAGCCGTCTGCTGGGGATATTGTCCCGTACGCAAACGGCCACACCACCGTGCGCCCTTCCACCTGGGGCAGGTTGCACCTCTTTGCCATATACGACATATCCAGGGATTCGAATAAGTTGTCCCGGGCGAATCTTCGTTTCTTGGAGGCACAACCCAAATGGACGGTGTTCCGCCACCATTCGGCGTAACCCTTCCACATTATTCATGAAGCCCCGCATGTTCCATTGAATGATGGACTCACACATGTTGATATTTAGTAGTGACCACGAATGGCAGGATATTTCTAATACATATACCTTTAATTAAAAAATTTTCCCCAAGAGTGTTTATGTAATTGCGTAGATATATGGATACCGAATTCATAATTATTGTTATTATTATTATCATTATTATTACTATTTATTTATTTTATTTATTCAGTGGCAAATTTTGTCCTGGGCTTGCCTTTTGGCCAGCCTTTTTTCCTTCTTCTGGGAGGGTGGTCGGAAGTGCTTCCACCCTCCGATTCAGAGGCCTCAATGTCCGTCCCCTGCAGCTTCCATTGCTGCTTCGGAGAGCGGACACCCCGGCCAGAGGTCAGTTCTTTAGCCGACTTGATGTTTCCCCCCCTCGCAATTAAAATTGGTGGGGGTGGCAACATCAGTCCACTAATCCTTTTCCTCCTAGGGGAGCGTTTTGGTGGATTAACCACCTTCCACTCCCCTTCGGAGGAGACTGTTTTCTTAGGTGGGAGTGATCCCACCTTTGTGTCACTCCCACTATCTGTGGGAGTGATTGTTGGTAGCCTTTCAGCTACCGGTGATCTTTGAAGAGCATTTTGTTTGGGTGGTGGGTTTTCTCCCACCTTTACAATAGTTCCCCTCATGGCCGGGGAGGAGCCATTTATTGATTGCCTCTGATTATTTAAAGGGGCAGGGATAAAATTTGCCACTGACGGGGGTGCCTTCATTTTCTCTGCATAAGAAACTTCTTTCGTCACATAATATTTACTTTCAACAATTGCCTTTGCCTCATGATAAGGCAATTGTTGAAGAGTTTTTACTTTCTGAATTTCCTTCTCTTTTGTTAAAATCGGGCACCCCGAGGATCTGGCATTATGTTCACCGCCACAATTTACGCAAATTATAGGCGGTGTGCATTCACCTTCATGTTTTATTTTCCCACATATACACACCGCTTCTGTAGCCTTACACCTGGTGGAAGTGTGCCCAAACCTTTGACATTGGAAACACCTCATGGGTGAAGGTATGTACGGGCGCACTTTCAACTTGTAAAAGGCAGCGTCTACCATTTGTGGCGGCTTTGGGCGGTCAAATGTGAGGATAAGGGAGGCAGTATCCACTAAGGATCCTTCCTGCCGCCGCTTAATCCGTCTTACCTCCACCACGCCCTGGTCTGCCAGACCCTCTTTTATATCATCCAAACTGCTGTTTAAGAAGTCCCGACAAGTGATCACACCTTGAGAGGTATTTAACCGCTTGTGAGGACCAGCTTCTAAATCGGCATCCATATACTTCTGTAAGTTTAAGATGGCCCTTACCTGGATGCGACTGTCCGCTTCAATACAGATAGAGCCATCGTTAAGCTTCCTAATACTCTTGGTTTTTCCCAAAGTACTTTTAATGAATTTGAACAGTTTAAAGAAGCATTCGTTCGTGAATGAACCTTCCTTCTTTTTAACAACAAAAAATTTACCCCAGTTGTCTTCATCAAAATCAATAAATTTATTTCCTATCTCGTTTCCTGTCTCATTATATTTCCGGTGGCCGCCCTTGGCTTTCTTCCTCGGCGGGGAAGAAGGGCTATAAGGTTGCAGTGTAAACTGCATCCCAGATATTTTTTCCAAAGATTTGTCCATGTCCACGCTAGGTCTTTTCCCAGTAAAATCCGAGGTCGATGAGGGATTTGTAGGTTGGGGAATAGGAGAGATGGGAACAGAAAAGGACTGAGTTGGATTGAGGTTGGGGATGGGGAGAGGGTTAATTGGAGTAGGAAAAGGATTTGGGTTTAGGAGCTGGTGAGTTGGTGGGCAAGGCCCAGTAAAATCATCATTATTTTCCATAATAATTGATTTAATTCATCGAGGCACGTGGTCCCGCCTCCTCGGACGATCAAATGCACCCGGTTACTATCCGGGTAGACCATCGCACCTCGATATAGTCGGGTGCCGCGGAAGACAGCGTTCCAATACCGAAGCATCGACCCGTGCCCCCGCGGCCCCCCTCCTAACCCTAGGAACCCGCCTGAGGCGGAATTCCTTAGCCTTCCTGGGGTCGGGCTAACCCCCAGGTAGAGCTCTCAGGTGAAGCCGAGGCCGAAGACATGTGTTGGGATCGGACGCCCGCAGGTCGCCGTCTCCCTCAATGCCCAGGATCCTCTTTTCCACCCTAGCCCCAAAGCCTCGTGCCGGCAAGCACGAAGGAGAGGTATTTATACTCCGAGCTCTCAACGAGTGCGTGTCCTTGTTCATGCAGTGTGTGTGGTTGTCTGTAAAGTGTCGAGTGTTCAGGTGTGAGTGAGTGTGTGTGGTGGGGAGCTCAAGTTTACCTGTGGGTGCGCTGTACCCAAGTAGTTGCACACATCAACTACCTCTGCAGGTCCTATGTCTAGTGTGTAGTGTTAAGGGTGTCAGTATGAGCGTATATTGTAGTGTTGTTAGGCTGGGAAACCCGCAGGGACGCCTAGATCCCTGAAGAAGTGGCTAGTCCACTTCCCCCTACGGGGATCACCCAGTAGTAATGTTAAAAATATTAACGACCGATAGTTATAAATCTCAATCAGAAAAGCTTTAGCCAGTGAATAAAACCACGAATAATTATGCTAAGCAGGAACAAGTCTGACCGACCTTCCTATATCGATCGACCCTTTCACAGTAATTTTTAATTTACATATTGCATGTGTTATTGCAGTTCTAAGAGTATCCACTTATTAATTTGCTACTTTTTCAATAAAAATTCACTTTTAGAAAAACATACGTAGACCGCCCATTAAGGCTTACCTGTTCAGTAAATTTATAAACTCCAAAGAGAAGCGAGCCAAAAAACTTGATAAGAGGAGCTGCTGCTCTCCCTAGCAACTGAAATTGGCCGAATGTTCAGAAAATGTGCCTCCCATTCAATTCTTAATAATCTCCAATGAAATAAAGCCACGTTCTGCAGGTTGAAGGATTCTTATTCTATTTGAGGTATCCTTCACTGATCGGGCAGGGTGTGGCCTGATATATTCCAACACCTAGTGGTGATATGCGAAATATTAACAACCAATACTACAGGTTCCCAAAATTACGGGTTTCAAGAAAATTAGTGAACTGGAAATGCTTTTTTACTGAACAGTTTTTCCAGTTTTCTCCATAAAAAATCGACGAATTTCATTAAATTTGGTATACTAATAACCTAACCTAGCCAAAATAACTAATATATGTTCTACTATATGGATTTAGTTTGTCCATGATGAGTGACACGATAACCGGGTTTCCTAGCAGAATATTTAGGCTCTTCTTGTAGTTTTTTTTAACGATTCAGAAAAATTATAGTATTTCAAGTGACTTCAATCAAACTTCTGAACTGATTTCCAGAAAGCAAAAATCTGATTGTGGCGATATCAGAAAATAGTCATCCATGTAAAATCCAAACTAGATCGAACAGACATCGAGAATATAATTATTTCTAGATTATTTTGTTTAGATGATAGAATTGCATAATCAATTAAGATAGAACTTTAGAAAGAAACCGTAACCCCCAAACCTCCCCCAAAAGCCCCCTCAAATAACTTTACCTGGAGAAATATAACAAATAAAAGTTGTATTTCTTTATATGTACAGTTCACATTCCTAGTTTAAAGAAAATCGTTGGAGCCGTTTTAGAGAAAATAGCAGAAAACTGAAAAATATTTTTCAGTAGAAACGCACTTCCGGTCATCCGATTTTCAAACTCGGAATTTCAACAACATATTTAATTAATATTATTTAGATGATACAATTATATAATGAATTGAAATAGCTCTTTAGAGGAATACATTACTACCGGGCTCTAAAAAGTGTCCTAAATGAATTTTCGCGGAGAACTGTTTGAAATATAAGTTGTAACTCTTTCTATCTGTAGTTGGTGTACCAAGTTTAAAGAAGTGTTTGGAGACATTTTCGAGAAAATCGCAAAAAAGTGATACTTCCAGCTGAGGAATTTTGACAGATAACCTACTGTCGGATCCCATGGTGATCAAGTAGATCCTAAATGGAATATCAAGTTTGAACTTTCTGCGATATTTCGTTTATGAGCTACGTGTTCACACACACACACACACACACACACACACACAAACAAGACCATTTTCACAACCATTTTTAAACGTATATTTCCGTAAAAACTCGATTTTGAAAATGCGACACGATTTAATAGCTGCTGATATTAGGAGTAAGAGAGAGTAAAAATTAGCCATTTTCTTTAAACTTGAAAACTTTATTTATTTGCCCTGACATAAATATAGAGATGATGGAGTTACGTCTTCCTACGTAGGCAGACTTGAATGATTACACTGTAGTCCAGAAGACAACGCCAATAATATTGAACAAATTAAATTTGAAATTTAACGTCACCGATTCCTCAGAAGCCCACCTGAAATCAAGTTTTCTTGACAAATGTTTAAATAAAAGTGATCAGTATTTATGTGCGTGAAGAAAATCGTAGGAGATATGTTTGAGAAAAACGCAAAAACTAAAAGACTATTGAGTCCGGTTGATAGATTTTGATCAAAACCTTTTTTTCACATGCGGTGACGATATCTAAAAGAAATATCAAGTTTGCTTGATTTTTTGTTTTTCAGATATTTTGTTCACAAAAAACACACCCAAGCAAATGCGCACACATACAGACCATTCGCTAAAAACGTTAAAAACATTCAGCGGCATCATTTCGTTGTAAACTCAATTCCGAAAATTTGACACTATTAAACTATTCCTGCTAGTAGTAGGAGAAACATAAAAGACTCGTAGTTTTGCTAGGTCTGGTAGCTTATTGTGTTGTTGTGCTGAACTGTATGAGGGACGATGTGGCAAGTCTCCCGCAGTTATCTATACAACACTTTAATACTAATTTAAACATTTCCTGAACTAATTTAAATTTATTAAATTTGCACCAATCACTCACACATGCTACTTTTGTTTTATTTATATCCTAAATGCATAATTTGTTATACCAACAAAGGATTTTGGTTTTGTTTTAAATCAGTTCTACTTTTAAGAATATTTCAATTATTTGTTCCTCTTTTCCTATTAAACGCTATATTTAAAAAATCCTCTAATATTAAACCGACCGAATTATTTCAAAATATTTCTGTTCGTCTTGCTCCCGAGGGTATATCTCTAGCTCGAGCCCTGCGAGCACTACAGTAGCATACACACTTATAGTGTCAGCAACACTTTGCCGAAACAAACCGCTACAATGTAAACGCCCTAGATTTGCCTATATGAAACTGAGCTAAATTTTAGTAGTTTCTGTGCGCTCGGTTCTTCTGATAATTTTTAATGTCTAGAAGTATGAAATGACGAAGGCTTTAAGATTCATATTTGAAATGACTAAAGTACTCTAATAGATGAACTCTTGTAGAAAGAAACTAACGCAAATATGATAACACAGATGTACAAAAATTTGAGTCATCATAAAAAATGTATACCGAAACTGTCAGAGACAAGAACTTCGAAATTTCCAAAACATTACTGCAAATTCATAGTCCTCGATAAAAATGGCGGCTACAGTCTGTCAGACGCGATATTGATGTTTCTTACTCTTACTGATAGTATTAGTATTGGATAAAACTTTAGAACATGAGTTTTCACCAGGAGTACATGAGTTGAGCAATATGAAAAGAATATCTTTTAACGAATGGCCTGAATTTTGCGAGGGTGATTAAATAACTTAAAAATAAAATCGCAGCTCAAACTTGATACTCCGTTCAGGTACCAGCACCGGATCAGTGCCAACTTAACAGATGCTTTTTTCCACTTCTTTGCTATTTTCTCAACATAGGTGCAACGATTTTCCTTATACTTCACATATTAACTAAACGCATTGGTAGGTCGCGGTACCTTTGAGGATTAACTTTGCCTCGCCCTTTATTGCCTATTTTATTACTGCATTACTTTTAATCCCTCGCTATTTCTAAATTATTATTTCCTTTTTTTTCTTTTCATCGCCCGTCTAGTTCCCACGCCTCCCCGCATTTTACCTCTCTTTCTCTCTTGGTGGTGGGATTGTCGGTGCCTTTATCTCTAAGGGTTTGCCCCTTTCTTACTTTCCCACACCCTTCAAACATCCTCTATTCCTATAAAATTGTTTCTCTTGCCTTCAATATCTCGCCGTTACAACAGTGTTTCTGCCGATTCTTCTTCTGTTGTTCTACACGCTATCTGCTTGTCTGTTCGTAGTTTGCCTTGCGCTTTGACTTAGTTCACTTTATACGCGTTAAATTCAATATTAATTACCAGTTGGCAATAAAATTCATCTTTCCGCGCGATCGTCACCAAGGAGAACTTATCTTCCGCTCCTTAGTTGATTCACCACTAACTGCAACTTCAACAGTAGAGTCATCCGCTTCACCGAGCCCTCTACTTCCTTTATCCGCGCCTGAATTCCTTTCTTCGCTATGCCCTTGCACCCGAACTCTCTCTCACACACACACACACACACACACACACACACACACACATATCACATCTTCCTTTCCCAATCTGCCTGTCGCCTCACCGCCTCTTTGAGTCATCATTCGCCGTTATCAGAAGGGTAAGTCTCGTCTCTTTTTATTTCAGTTATTTTCTTTACCTTTTACATTATTATTCATTTTTGTTATTCACCGGCACTCGCCTTGGGTATCTGCCGCGCATAAAACTTGTCTCTCTTATGTTTGAAACATTTTTTGCAGGAGAATTATTTTAAAGGACTATTTCGGAGTAATAATGTTCTAATATCTACATAATAATAATGATTAATTAAATTCATTGCTAGTATGTGCTGCTAGCATTCCAAACTTACAAAATAGGTTCTTGAGTTTCAGAATTTTCTGAAAACGGCTCTTCTTTTTTACTTTTTAAAACTTGAAATGCTAACTGTGCAGACATAAACCTATCATTTTATTTGTTAATTATTTCCCAAAAAATTATTTTAGGAGATCCTGGTGAATATGTGAATTAGCTTAACATTCAGGTACAACTCAAGCCCCCAAAACCAACAAGTATGATCCTCACCATGACATATTTATCTTCCATTAAATCCCTTTTTCATTAAATGTTTTTAATAATGAATACAATGATAAACTAAATAGGGTGATAAAGAAGGAGAGAGAAATAGTGGGGTATGTATGAGTTTGTCTGCACGGTACCGTATATGTTATGAAATTCACATAGACAAACAAAAGAAATGTAGGGAAACAGGGTGCAGTGACAATATACAATAGTAACACAAGTTCATTGGCAAGCCACTTGTCTTAAACACTTTATACATATATCTCTTACACATATACTTAACTGAAAAAGGTAAAACAACCATTATAATAATAATAATAATAATAATAATAATAATAATAATAATAATAATAATAATAACTACTATCTGATAATATTTACATATTTAGTTTAATATATCTAGTAATGTTTCTTATATAAGTTCTATAAGACACATATAATATACAGGTAAATTATTAGTAATATTTAAACAAAATTAATTCATTTATTTGTAGCTTGTTTAGCGCAACTATTTTTTGTAAATTTTCAGCTTGCGGTGGTATCCAACTGCCAAATGCTTTTTCCAATTCTCTAGCAACGGCCAGTGTTAATCTGTCTTGATTTCTATTGGCAATGATCTGCAACAGAAGTGATGTAATCTACAGGGTGTCGTTCAGATGGAATACAACACAAAGAAGGCATTACAATACTAACAAGATGGGTGAGACTTGCTAAACGGCAGCGACTATTTTAATTAAGTAAAAGTCAAGTAACCCGTCAAATAATGAAATACTGCTTCATTGTTTTCCAAAAGATATTCCCTTAATTTGGTTACTAGAATTCTTGAGTGTTGCGTACCCTAAACAGAGGACAATTATTTATCCATGTCAGATTGGTGTTCCCCAAACTTTCATGTTTTTTCTACTAATTTCTGCAAATTATTCACGACATTTAAAAATTTTCCTTTATTTTTCGATATTTTCCTTTTTTCTGCTTCCCTTAACATTACCGGGGACATTCCCACAAGGCGTTTGATGGGAAGGAAGTATACTATCTTTGCATACGCTCTAAATAAGCAACTTCAGCCATCGATCTCTCACAGCACAACATATAACGTCTTTGCAATTTGATAAAAGACATATATACTGTAAATTAAGTCTTGGCAAAATATATCTGATAGATCTAGACTGTTTATCTAAGTCGTAAATAGACTGTTTAATTATGGTAAATATTTAGAGACATCCAATTTTTCCACATGGTCACCATAAACTGTACACTTTCTGCAGCGTGTCACCAGGTTCCTGTCCGCAGTTTCAAAGAAGTCTGTCTGCTAATGTCCTGAACCATTCTTGATGTTAACTCCATTAAATCCAAGCCGCTAGGAAGCAAGACTTTTTTTTAATGCAGAAAGAATTAATAATGACTACTAAGCGCCAGACCGGGACTGTAAGATGAATTGGACAAACATTTTTTAGAGAAATTATCGCAACACTGCAACATTCAAGCATTATCTTGCAAGCACGAGTCGAGTAGTCAGAAACTCGTTCCGGATAGCACGTCCAAGTTGTCTCAGAGCATCACAAACACGCATCGGCATTAATGGTCCTACTTTCAAGAAAATCAACACATAAGACATCCTTTTGTCCCAAAAAATCCTGAGTTTTCTTGCAGAAGGGGAAAGAAATGTCTTTGCTTTCAGACAAGATGAATGCTGCCATTGTAACTATAGTTGTTTGGTTGTCTAGGAAATCTAGGTTAAATAAATGTCTGTGTATCTGTGTCTATCTATGTCTCATCTCCAGTGACGATGTGACCAAAACAAATCATCTTCATTTTCATATCATCGATAGAACGTTTGAGCTGCAGGCACGCCTTTCTGTTTGTGTGCCTCGGTTAGCATTTTTAACATCGAGCGGCACATAATTTTTCGTACACTACCTTTTCAGTCCCATAGTGTTCAATTATTGACAACAAAGTGCAGAAATTTCCGAAGACAATGTACAAAATCACAAAAAAACGATTTCAACAAATATGTATGTTCACTTTATTTTGTTCGTACTAAAGGTTTTAGATAAACACAGTAATATGAGATTTTAAACGATATAACTATTGGTTTGGTAAAAGAGATGTGTCAGCGGAAATGGTACAAGGTTAACATAACAATGTACAAAATTCAACAACACATTTGAATTATTTTCAATTACTAGCAAACAAATCTAAATACAATTATTAGGCGATTAGAACAAATTAGTCAATTAAATATTTATTATTTATTTAGTAACATACCTGTACACCAAATGGTATCCCGGATTCGTTCAAACCCACTGGACATACTGTTGACGGAGTTCCCAATAGACTTGATAAAGCCAAATATATTAAGTTTGGCATTTTGTAGTACATTTAGAAATGCAGTGGCGCGACCTCGCTGAATGCAGGCATTATTAGCACGCCGTCATCTCCAAGCAACTCCTGTCTCAAAATGTCTTCTTAATATTACAAATAACAGCAACTATAATAGTAACTTATAGGCCGTTGAGATTAATATTTAAAATTTTTTGTTGGCTGATCAGCCCGGTTGGGTAAATAGAATAAAAAGATTTTTCGTTTTAATTTTATTAATTAATTAGAAAAAAAAATCCTCTTTGTATTCCTTTTATCCCATCAGGCCGATTAGCCAACAAAAAATTTTAAATATTAATCTCAACGGCCAATAAACAAATAAGAGTTCTATAATTGTTACAATTTCTTTTGAAATATATTCTAACAATAACATAAAATACATCAAAATAAGCTGAGCATAACTCGCATCAGACAAAATCTGTACGCAATATTCATCCAATTTATATTTAATATTCAAAATCCTAATTGACAAATTTTTTCAAACTGACATTTTCACTGAATGTTTAGTGTGATCAACATGAAATAACAAACATCTCTGGACTGGAACTGTTTCTATAGCGGAGTACCTTCATTCTTCACTTTTCACAATTAATTAGTAAAACAAAAAATCCTATCAATACAGCAAACATACACACTCACACAATACAGAACATTCGCAAAAAGCATTTTTGTGGTACTTAGAGGGCTTTAAAAGATCTATATTTAAAAAAAAAAGAAACTGTAAAAAACTCAATTTCGTAAATTTGACACTAGTGCGCAATAATGGCAGTGAGAGAAAGTAAAAATACATATGCTTTGTTGTTATTATTTTTTTTTTAATAAAAAATACACTACAGGGCGCACCTGAGCTCGCGCTCATCCCAGCCCACAAACTATTCATCCATCGCAATCGACTTTACTATAAACAAAACTGTTTCTTGATCCATAAATCAATAAATAAACGAGGGACGGGCACTCAAAAGTGCACATAAAAGCACACATACAAACCTCACACAGTCAATAAATACAGTCATACCTTGCATATCCATACAAGACTAGCCTAAAGGACCTCTCAGTACTCGATATTTCTGAGAGGTCATCTAAAATTCTACAGCTACTCGATCTAACGCATACAGAGGTCAGACAAGCAATAAACTACTATCACACAAAACATTCACTCCGCCTACCCAAGGGAAAGACCCCAAGACATACGCCGCAAGAACAGATTCCGCAAACCTTTTGAAGGCATTGTATGCCGTCTAATTTTCCAGGAGCAAGGGCAGAGTGTCATTGCTAAGGTTCACATGAAATCCAATTCCTCGCCACAATTTTGTGCGAAGATCTTCATTAGGCTCACAGGCCAGAACTATGTGTTCAGCGCTCTCCTCTTCGCCACAGCGACATCGACCATCTTCCACCAGCCCCATTCTAAACCACTTGTCATTTATCTGCCCATGCCCGGTTACAAGTATGGGGACCGCATATGAAAAATCTGTCGGGACTATTCTATTGCCAGTCATCGCGTCCGGAAGATACCTATAAGTTGTCCTTCCCTTCGCAGAATTCGCCCAACGGGTTTCCCATATGTCCAAAAAATCCTGTTTAATTTTTGTTTTTGTTATCCTACTATTTCTCAGCCAAATCATATAATCACTGCTAGTGTCGATATCTGGGAAAGGTTCCACAGTAATGCCAATCCAGGCTCACCGTTTCCCCTTTTCTCAAGAGATATTTTATGGCCGAATCAATAATCTCTAAGTCCAGAGGAAGACAACCTGTTAGAACCTGCAAAGCTTCGGCCGACACTATACGACTAAAACTACCCATAAGTAACAAAATAGACCTTTGAGTCGAAGAGACATGTCTCTGAAAAACCGAACCACTACTTTGTGCCCATAGGGAACAGCAATGCAGCACCTGCGCGAGTAATATGCCTCTATACATTATTTTGACAGTCCTCTTCTTAAGACACCAGTCCTTACAAGTAACATGTCTAGTTGCCCTGTAAGCGTTTTGGACTTCATTCTTATTCCTTTAATATGGGGAATAAAACTCAACTTGCAGTCTAAAATAACTCCTAAGTATTTAACCTGCTGAACCCTACTCAGTCTCCGACCGCCAAAGTAAACAACCGGCTGCCGGTTAAAGCAAGCCTATCCTTAAACAACATCGCAATTGCCTTTTCAGGAGAAATATTCAATTGATTTGCGGTGTAGCATGTTGTCAATCTTGCCATGGAGTAGAGGCACTTGTCTCCAATTGCGCCCGGCTGTGACCGCTAATTACCAATACCATGTCATCAGCGTACACAATTTTACTGCTGACTCCAGGAATATTAATAGCGAGTAGATCATCCAAAACAATGTTCCAGAAAACAGGACCAGAAATAGAGCCCTGCGGACATCCACGAGTAAAGTCTTAGTGACCTTCCTAAAATTTGATCTAACCACTACTGTTCTATTCTCCAAAAATGACTTAACGAGTTTATAACCATTTTCCAGTTATTTAGAAAATTAATTGGGTTTCAGATCTTCAGGTAGTTGGGCGCCAGGCTTTTCAGCCAATGATTTAATAAAAATTAATAAAGACCACAAGAAATAAAGATAGAAATAAACGAAACTATTTACAGGTAGAGACAAGATCTTCTCATTCAGGCAGTATAAATGGAAATGAAAAATGTACATGGAAAATCAAGAATACATATATTTTCCAAGCAAAAGATAAAAGAAATAATAAATAAGGTATACCTTTACAAAAATGTTATCAGACGAAATATATACAGATACTAAACACGAAGATATGTACACAATACGAAAATCATAGAAAGTTATTGCAATGTCCGGAAAGACCTTGTACGACGGATAACGGGAAAATTCGGTACCACAACTTCACTGGCAAACGTTTTTAGAGAGCTCATGAGACAGTTGCTACTACTCACTCGCACTTTCTCGTAATCTCCCCTACTGGAGAGAAGTGAAGGTCAGACTGTAACTCGCCTTTGCCCCACTTCTTAATTCTAGGCCATCTAGCGCCTTATGCGCTTACTTGGTTACAAGTTTAAATAAATTATGTGGGCAAGACATTAATCTAAAACGATCAAACAAACTTTGCCACCAGAGGTTGTCGAACGCGCCAGTTATATCCACGAAAATTCCCGCTACATTTTTAAAATCAAGATTTAAGGAACCAATTAAAGCATGAATCGCATCCTCTGTACACTTTCCTGGCTTAAAACCGTATTGTGTCTCCTGCGCTAACCCTTACGTTCTTACAAAGTCACTAATTTCCGGTTGCATAAGCTCTCTCCCAAAGTTCAGTTAATCGGGAGTACAACCGATTGAAGAATGCACACTTGTATTTAAGGCAAACATAAACTCAGATAAATAAGTGTCCCAAGATTTATGATTGGAACCTACATAAGCAGAAATCATCGTATTTATTATCCTGTTGACTCTCTCCACCGGGTTAGCTTGTGGCCAATAAGGTGGAGTGCGGGAATAGGCAATACCGTAAGCTTTGGATAAATCTAACATAAGGCGATGGATATAAGGAGTTCCATTGTCTGTATGTAGAATTAGTGGAGATCCCCAGCGAAAAAATTACAGTTTTTTGAAAAACTTTATAACAGTAGCGGCCTTAGCGGAACTTATGGGCATCAATTCAGTCCACTTGGAGAAGGTATCTTGGAAGACAAGGATGTAGGAATTGTTTAGGCTTGAACGAGGCAGAGGACCAATAATGTCGGAGCAAACTCTTTGTCAAGGACGAGGTGGTGGTTGAAAGTTCATAAATCCTACTGGAGCACGCTGCTCCGGTTCATGAATTTGACACATTTGAAGGTTTTCACATATTCTGCCACGTCTTGGTATAGTCGAGAGTCAACGATTCTTTATTCGGGCTACAGTTTTGTCAATACCTAAATGTGCAGACTCCGGCCTATCGTGAGAAGCAGAGATAATTTTCTGGTGTTCAGAGGGAGGTACTACTTGCTTCCAGGCGTCCACCCTATCCCATATGGACCGTTTTAACTCGTCAGGAATATAGAAATACATTTTCCTTGATCAATTTTCCAGTCAGGATAGAGAGATGGGCATTTCCTGACTTGTTCAAATTTAGTGACATACCATATATCACGGGGATCTTTACTTTCCGTTATGGAAGCACATTGAATAGTAGGTATTCTAGATAAAGCATCAGGGACATGATGATATGCTCCCTTATGATACAAAACTTCAAAGTTATATCCTTGAAGTTCTAACGCCCATCTGGCTAATCGACCGGTTGGGTCTTTTAGGTTATGTAGATATCGTAAACAGTTATGATCAGTGACGAACGTGATTTCATAGCCTTCCAGATAAGGCCGAAATTTCTTGATGGCCCATGCAACCGCCAAACATTCTTTCTCCGTCACTGAATATTTGCGTTCACACGCAGTGAGACTTCTACTGGCGTAAGCAATCACCCGCTCTTGTCCAGATTGCACCTGACTCAACACTGCACCAATACCTACTTGGCTGGCGTCGGTTTGTAGCGTAAAAGGCAAGTCAAAATCTGGTCATGATGGGAGCATGAGTAAGAATTTCCTCGGACGGTTAAATGCTTCTTCATGGTCCGAATCCCAATCCCACTTCTGATCTTTCCGAATCAGTTTGGTGATGGGCTGATTTTATCAGAGAAATTAGAAATGAATCGTCTGTACCATGACACCATTCCAATGAATCGACGAAGCTCAAATAAGTTTTTGGGTGAAGGATACTTCTTTATGGGTTCTACTTTGACCGGATTGACTTGTAACCTTTGTCATTTAAAAGGAAACCTAAAAATTCCATTTCATAGCACCCAAATTCGCACTGTTCAAGATTCAATTGTAGACCAGCGTCCAGAAGTCGTCTAATGACCTCCCGAAGGTATTGTAGATGAGTCGGGAAATCCTTAGAGGCGATGATGTCATCTAGGTAGGCAAATACATGGGGAGAAAAGTCGGGACCAATAAGGAAATCTAACAATCTTTGAAATGTTGCTGAAGCTCCGCAGAGACCTTACGGCATCTTTTTAAATTGGTCTAAACCCTTACCTAAGGCAATAAAGACAGTTATTTCCCGACTAGGTACAGAGAAAAGTATTTGGTGGTAGGCATGTGTCAGGTCTAACTTACTTAGATATTGGCAGGATTTAAGTTGGTCAAGGATTGAATTTATCAGAGGAAGGGGATAGTTATCTTTTTTTGTTATTTTGTTCACACGGCGGTAGTCCACACAAAATCGATAGTTCTCATTGGGCTTCTTTACCATTACAATCCGACTAGACGATGGACTATTTGAAGGTTCTATGACATCATTTTCAAGCATACGGACTATTTCTGAATTGATAATTTCTTGAATTTTCGGTGGACCTGATTCGCTCTTTGCTTGATTGGAGGTGGTCGGCGACATTTATGACATGTTCGATTAACGTAGTCATTCCTGTCTATTTATTTTGTTTTGCTCTTAATTCCGTTTCTAACAGACAATCGAGGTGAGCTTCCTTTGCCGAGGTGAGCCGGCAAAGCTTCGCTAGATCATTCTCGGTCATGTCAAACTTAGCTGTTTGGAAGGCATAGGTAATGTTAGGCATATCTTTGAAGTACCGTCGCAGGCCAGCCACATCATGTACTATGTCTATGGCTGCCAGTGAATCGAGACCCAAGATACAAGATATCGGAAGTGAAGGTAATATTCCAAAGCGCAAATTAACAATTCTTCCCTTGAGGGTTACCGATAAGGTAGTGGTAGAGGTAACGGTTTCCCTAATCCAATTGCCATACTAACTGGGTAAGGCCGCACTGCTGAGATAAGTGCACCTAATTATTCAAAACGATACGCAGCAGCCGCGTTGAGATACGATTAGGCTGCACCAGTATCCACTAAAGCCAGAAAAGTTAAGTTTAATGATTTACATTCTAAGAAAAATCGAGAATCAGAATGGACAGGCCCAGAAGCATGATCAGATACTATTTCAGTTGGTGATTCAAAAGAAGAACCAGCTCCACGATTCTTAGTAAAAACTGTTGAGGTACAGTCTGTATTTCGTGAGTCATGGTCGACTCTAGAACCTTGACTCACGATCCGTTTCCCGGATGTGAACAATTCGATTAAGTCTTAAAGTAACATTTTGTTTCCAACAACAGTAACAAAATAAAGTCTTTCTTGGCTTCTTGCGAGGGGTATTTATGTCCTAGAGCATGACAATTCCAACAACGGTTGGATGGAGGTAACGATTATTTGGAAAGATTCTTCTTGTCTGTCTTAGGCGACGAATTATTTCTAGGGGACTTCAATGTACTGGATAGTTTTGCCTCTACAGAAAATACGGAGGAGGAGTGTTTTTCAATTTCGTTTTATTTAAAGCCTTCTAGGGGGACCCAAGTCCTTTGTATGAGGTCTCGGGATAAAGACCTTTCCTCAAGTTGTTCGAACTCCTGCCCTTTGTGAACGAGATCGCCAATGGAAGGGACTTCTGCAAAACGAATGTGAAATTGAATTTAGGCAATAAATTTTCATAAACCTTTTCTAATTGTTATGCTAAAGAAAGTGGTTTTGTCAAACGATTCATCAGTGAACGAAGATTTATGATAAATGTAAAAATTCTTCTTGATCACCCTGGGTTCGACGATCTATTTCTCTTTTCAGTCGATCTTGATAATCGAAAGGGAAAAATGTATTGTAGAAATTTCGTTCAAATTCTTCCCAATTTGTCCAATCAGATTTGTTCAGGCAGTACCATAATAAAGGTTTACCAGTGAACATTAGAGGAAGCGATGAAATGAGCGTAACATCCGGAATTTTAAATATTGTACGACGTTCCTCAAGGGTAATTAGAAAATCTTCCGCACTGCATGTCGACGAACCGTCAAATTTAAGATCGGCGAACGGCATTTGGTAAGGGGAAGGAGATATAAAGTTAGGACCTAACATAGTAGGGTGACTTAGGACAGGTTGAAAGGTACTGTAAGTTAACGGAACTGCCTCCAGTAAGGTAGAAAGGACCCCGGAGGTTTGAGGGCAGGATATTATCCCCTTGTCTTCTTTTATCATGTCTACGTTTGATGAGACCGTCCAAAACACTGGTCTATAATAATAATAATTATAGCTTTATTGACATTCATTTAGAACAAAAGCCTCTCCCAAAGGAGGATACAGAGTTGTGTAATTATATCGTCCCATAGTACCATTATTCACAACCATAACCATAATCTTCCAAGTTTTGACAACTAAATTTTTATTTTATTTTATTTTTGTATTTTATTTTTTAATAGACTTTTATTTCACTTAACAATCTTATCTTTGTAATAAACTATTTTTTTTTTTTTTGAAACTAAAACACTGCACCTTCACACCTTTAAAACACTTTCTGAACAATCTTGCTCCATCTCTCTTTATCTCTGGCCACTCTTCTCCACTATTTCATCCCTCCATCTAAGAGCTGGTCGAACTCTACTCCTCTTTCTGTCTCTAGGAATCCATTCCGTACAAATCTTGGACCATCTCTGATCATCCAGCTGGCCACATGACCAGCCCGCCCATCTCCACTTAATCAGATGTGCTTTCCTAGCTAAATTCTTGACTCCTATTTTCCTATGGATGTCTGCATTTTTATCCTGTCACTTCTCCTAACACCCAGTATACTCCTCATCATCCCCACTTCCAATTTCTTAGTTAGTGACCAAGTTTGGCAGCCATATAGTACTGCTGCATATACACATCTAACTAGCTCCATAACTTTTAGGTCATTGGAGAGGTCACCTTTGAAAATCCTTTTCAATGACCATATTTCTTCTTCAATGACCATATTTCTTCTAACCACAATTTATCCTGCTGCCTACTTCTTTAATTCCTCTTTGATTAAACGATATAATTTGCCCCAAATACCTATACTCTTCCACGTACTCTATGCGCTCGTTCTCTATTATTATTGGGGTTCGCTTGGCATTGATCATGATTTTGGGTTTTTCTGGGTTCAACGTAAGTCCATTAGCAGCGCTTACTTTCTTCAATTCCTCTAGCATTTTCTGCAGTTCCTCACCACTGCTGGCAATCAGTTTGATATCATCCGCAAATCTTAGGTTATTCATTTTTCTGCCATTTACAGACAATCCTTTCTGTTCGTAATTTAGTTCTCTAAATAAATTCCAAACGACACAATTACAAAGGACTGGCGAGATGGGACAACCTTACTTCACACCCCTTCCTATTTCAAATTTTCTACTCTTCCTCACCAGCTCGATCACCCCTTCATTTTCTTCATACAAACACTTGATCTCTTTTATATATATATATATCTTCAATCCCTACCTACTTCAGGGCTTGCCATATGCACCTTTGAAATCTACAAAGTCCAGATATAGAAGGATATCATATTCCAAGCTTTTTCAATTATGTATTGCCAACCTGTAGCTGATCCACCGTACTGCCTTGCTTGATCCGAATTGTGATTTTCATTTACTTTGCGAATTGTTCTATTTCTTAATATTGAAGTAAAAATCATGTAGATAACTGGTGTCAAAGTAATAGGCCAGTAATTTTTTATCCCTTCTCTACTCCCTTTTTTGTGCAAAATAATAATTTTGGCGCATTTCCATTCCTTAGGTACATCCCTTTCTGCTAAGATCTTGTTAAACAATATCCTCAATGACCTGACAAGCGCGTCTTTCCCTTTTATAATCATCTCATTGGTTATGCACTCTTCTCCTGGCGCTGACTTTCTTTTCAATCGTTTTATCTCGCATGCCCTATCTCCTCATCCATAATATTCAGGTCTTTCATTTCTTCGTAGTCCTCACTTACAATTCTTCCTTGCTTTATTTCCTTTCTTTCAACTTCTTCTTCCTTCTTATACAGAGTTTCGTAAAACTGGGTTATTTCCTCTATTGTTTCATCTCTCTTTTCGTAACTCCACTTTTAGTCTTAAGCCTTTGGATCCAAACCTTCTTGTTCAATGCCCATTGCTTTAAAATCTCTTCTTTTGAATCTCATTTGCTTTTAATCTTGACCCGGTTGTGTTTAAGATATCAGATATTAGGCGCTCTTCGTACTGTTTCAGCTCAGTTCTTATTATGCTTCATACCTCCTACCTTATTTTTGAATGATCTTCCATTTGTTCTCTGTTTTGTTTTGAATCCTGTTTAAACTTTCTCTCTTTTCAATCATTTTTGTGGTTCCTTCCGACAACTTCTTGCTTCTCTTTCTTTCAGCGTTAACTTTTGGCTGTAATGTATCACCCAGTGGGGAGAAAAATAATTACGTAACTTTGTTGTACACTTCTTGAACACTATCATTCTCTCTTATTTCTTCTTCTAGCAGTTTCTCTTTAATTCTTGCAACATAACTGATATATTCTGGCATTAGCAGATGTCTCTTTCTCTTTTTAACAAAGAAGGATCTTCTCGGTATATTCATAGCAGCCAATAATAGTCTGTGATTACTATCAAACTTAAAATTCTGAACAACTTTTATTTCCTAGAAGAGTACTCTTGCTTTGCTAATATAAAATCAATTTCATGAACTTCTCCGGCAGGCGATTTGCAGGTTCACTTCTCTTCTAATTCTCCAGCACTAAATGTATTCATCACTTTCAATTGATTACTAAGCGCAAATTCTAAAAGGAAGTATCCTCTTTCATTTCTTTCGCCAATTACGAAAGACCCCAATACATTTTCTTCTCCCTGCTCCCTTCTCCCAACCTTGGCATTGAAATCCCCTATAATAATCGTCAGCTCCTCTCTACTATCTTGAGCAAGCTCTTGTTGCAACGCTTCATAAAAGTCTTCCACTTTCCGACGCTGCTTCCTGAGGTCGGTGCTTCCTGAGGTCGGTGCTTGGACAATAAAAAATTTCCTATTTTTAATTTTAATTCTCAAAGTAGCTATTCTCTCCGAAATATCCCTAAACTCTGCAATCCTACTCTTGTGATCTTCCTTAACAATAACACCCACCCCACACTGACCCCTTACTGCTGCTGAATGTAAGAGAAGATAACCATTCTTCATTTCACCTATTGATGGGTAACTTCTTCTAATCTCACACAGTCCTATAATGTCCCATTTCACTCCTACCAGCGCCATTTGTAGTTCCAATAAGCAATGATCGCTAAGAAAAGTTCTAGTATTTAATGCACCTATGAAAATATGATTAGAGATTTTATTTTCCTTACTGTTATTCTTTACTGTTTGTCTTCTTCCTTTATTTTTGTCAGTTTCGTTTGAAATCATTAATTGCTATTTACTCTTCTCTATAGTGTTCGTTTCCTTATCTTCCTTAGTTTCACTTTCCTTTCCCCTTTTACCTATCTGATCTCTTACGTCTTGCACCTTACCCGAGCTTGTTCCACTCACACTGGTCTCATCTAAATCCCTCCTCTCGTGATATCTCTCTACACTGCTGTTCCTACTCCTTTTCCCCGCTTTTCCAATTTTTAACTTTCTCTGATTTTTCCTTCCTACCTGACCTCTTTTCCCCAAAATCTCATCATGATTCTTGAGAATCTTCTTTGTCTCGAGGCCTGTTAAGTCCAGTGAGGTCTGTATCTTCTAATTCCTGGAGTGAATACTTCTTTTCATTCACTATTAGACTGTCATATTTCATAAATGCTATTACTCCCTTTTCTCTGAGATTCAACAGATGTTTAAATAAACCTCTCCTAATCATTCTAACCTCCTTAGATAGGTCATCTTTAATTGTTATGTGAGCAAACTTATCACTTTTCGCTAATTTTATTTTATTTTTAAGAATTTCATTTCCAGTAAGAATGGAATTCAGTTTTACGGTAACAGGAGACGTTGTTAACAGGTTTAACACTAGCACACAACTCATACTGGTCTATTTAAAAAGAAATTCCTCAGACGTTCTCTGAGAAATTACCGCCAGTTGGGAGTGAATATCTCTGTAATATTTCTAATTTTTCTACTTTGTTTAAATCATATATATCCATTGAAGTTTAGGCGGTAGATCGTGGGATAGTTTGCCGTCAGGAATAGAAAATTATTGGGGAGCTAATGCAATTCCCACTATGTACAAAAACGTAAAAATAGATAATCAAACAATCAGACAGAATAACTTTTAAATTATTAAAAGAAAAGAAAACAGAAAATGCATTACAGATAGGAATCAAGAAATATTATAAAGTAATATCTCTGTAAGAAATGAAATAATAAATAAATAAGAAAATGAATATCAAGCAAGCCTAATCTGAAGTATTTAGCAGCAGAGAATAAATTGTAAGTTCTATATGTATATGAAGTACAAATAAAAAGTGTTGGTGATGGAGCAAGAAAAATAAATAGAACTTATAAAATAAAATCTAATACTTGTAATTAGGAAAAAATAGAAATAGAAAACGTAGCAAAAAAATGCATTCAGAGTAATCAGCTCTAGGATCTTGTTAGACCAGAGTAATTCACGATCTTCAGATCTAGAAAAATTCAGTCTTCAAATAATATATATAATAATTCAGTTTCCAAAATATCAATATATTTTCCACTATACAAAAAATTAAATAGATATCTAAGTAATTAATATAAGCAGATATGTACAAAAAATCATCGAAAGAAAATTTTTTAAAGAATAGTTTTTAAAACTTATAGTGTAGTTGTGCAAAACTAGATGAAATTATAATTAACGATATTAAAAGAAAGAGAAGAAATAGTTAAATATCATTTATTAAAAGGTAGGAAAAGGTATTTTATTTTAGCTTATTAAAATTAAATTGTATAAGAATTTAATGCTCCTAAATTTTAAAAGTAAATTGCAAAGTTATTTTCTTGTTTGAAGAAAGAGAGATTTACGAGAATCTCATAGTAAACAAGTGAATAATAAACAGTACAATGTTTTCAATAACTACACTTATGTGAACTCTCATACCTCATAACCCTCATAACTAGCGTACTTTAACTTCTTTTTTGTGTAATGTTAACAATTTTTAATAAAATTAGAACTTATTTATCAACAAAATTTTTTTAATAAATCTTTATACGTTTTAGTAATGTATTATACATGTCAATTTAATGAATAATTATTAAATTATTTTTTTTGAAATCCTTGCAGTACGTACTAAAATTTATATATGCCTGATTTAATATGTACAAAAATCTATTATCTGGCCCCACGTTGGTTCGACAATTTTAACCATTTTCCAGTTATTTAGAAAATTAATTGGGTTTCAGATCTTCAGGTAGTTGGGCGCCAGGCTTTTCAGCCAATGATTTAATAAAAATTAATAAAGACCACAAGAAATAAAGATAGAAATAAACGAAACTATTTACAGGTAGAGACAAGGTCTTCTCATTCAGGCAGTATAAATGGAAATGAAAAATGTACATGGAAAATCAAGAATACATACATTTTCCAAGCAAAAGATAAAAGAAATAATAAATAAGGTATACCTTTACAAAAATGTTATCAGACGAAATATATACAGATACTAAACACGAAGATATGTACACAATACGAAAATCATAGAAAGTTATTGCAATGTCCGGAAAGACCTTGTACGACGGATAACGGGAAAATTCGGTACCACAACTTCACTGGCAAACGTTTTTAGAGAGCTCATGAGACAGTTGCTACTACTCACTCGCACTTTCTCGTAATCTCCCCTACTGGAGAGAAGTGAAGGTCAGACTGTAACTCGCCTTTGCCCCACTTCTTAATTCTAGGCCATCTAGCGCCTTATGCGCTTACTTGGTTACAAGTTTAAATAAATTATGTGGGCAAGACATTAATCTAAAACGATCAAACAAACTTTGCCACCAGAGGTTGTCGAACGCGCCAGTTATATCCACGAAAATTCCCGCTACATTTTTAAAATCAAGATTTAAGGAACCAATTAAAGCATGAATCGCATCCTCTGTACACTTTCCTGGCTTAAAACCGTATTGTGTCTCCTGCGCTAACCCTTACGTTCTTACAAAGTCACTAATTTCCGAATACACAAACGTTCTAATATCTTTCCTAAAATTGGTAATAAACAAATTAGTCTGTGATTTAGGGTTATGTAAAGGTTTGTCTTTACTTTTTAGGATTAATCGTAAGTCACTGGATTTCCAGCAATCCGGGAAATAACCTTCTTTAAGGCAGCTGCTATAAGTACTCTTCAAAAGGAGAATACAGAATGACCAAACTCTTTTAATCATTTCTAAAGAAATTCTACCCATACCTGGAGCAGAGCGAGTTTTTTGCCGAGCTAAGGCTGTTTCAACATCCGATTCCAAACAAGGATCTTGATTATCGTCATTCATATACTCGCTATTTAGTTTTCGTTTCGACGATTGGGCAGGAGTACAATTCATTATCATCTGCCAGTAATGTATCTAACAGTCTGTGAACAGTCTCCTCCCAGCTCAAAGAACTCGCAGCTCCAATTATTTTAACAGAGGCTAAGATTGTTTCTTGAAGCGCTTTAACAGTTTTTATGCACCAATCCCCAAGGAGAGCAGTTCCGTTCGAGTCTAGCTAAGTCCCGCCAACACTTTTCCTTAGCATGCCGAACTGCCGAGGTGAAGGCATTTCTCTTTACTCTGTAGTCGACCCAGGCGTTTTGAAGCAGTTCGCCAGGAATTCTTCGCCGTCTGAGCCTTTGAAATGCCTTACGTGCTTTATTAGCCTCCATTCGTAATTTTTGCAATTCCATAGACCACCACGGGTCGCTGCCTACCATCTTTCGCCTAATTGGAATTGAGCAACTAGCTGCCCTAACAATGTAGATTAGGCTGCTGGCTTTTTCTTGAGCCGTCATGTTCTGAAATTCTAACAATTTATGGGCATAAAATTCGTTTTTAATGCTGTCATCAAACCTTTCCCAGTTAGCTCTTTGAATAAGAAAATGATCTAAATCTTCTCATCTTCTATTTCTAGTAACCATGTGTATCCAACTCGATGCATCTATGGTCACTGAAACACCAATCAGGCCGAAATATTCCAAATCCAATTTAAATGCATAGCTGCCGGAAAAATGAGCGTGACGCCAATATTCAACTCGCCAGCATAGCTTGAAAAAGTAAAGTATGCTTTGTTATATAAAACGATTGTTAGTTAGTAAATTCCATCAGAAAAGTTATAAAAGTTTTTATGTAGAAATAAAGGGGTTGCAGTTCTTAAAAAGCTCTTAAGTTTGTGTTTCATGAACCGTTAAAAGTTTTTTTTGTAATTCTGACTTTATCAATAAGTAAGAATGGTTTCTTCTGTTCATCATTGGATATTTAATCTCATTTTCTTCTTAGTTCTCATGCTGCTCAGCGTATTTGTTTCCATGGATCTTGTACTTTTGGACAGAGACAGCACAGCGCTACATATTATTGTCATAAAACGATGGTATAACTGTTTCTGCATTTGCACCAACCTCCAGATACAGAGATATTCAACTGTGTTTCTCCAGGCAAATACCAAGGATAAAAGAGATGGTAGAATACAAAGGTTATACAAGAGATGCAGTCTCTAAGAAGCGCATTTTGTCAACATTTATTTTGTCCCTACAGGTCATTTTCGACTAGCACCTTCTGCTGCTAAGACAATATTTTTACGGCTATTAGTAGTCCAAAAATTTAAGCTTAAATTAATGTTTATATAAAAACAAAACAAAATGTGCATTTTTATTACATAGGGACGTTTGACAGAATGCAGAACCGCAAGCATTAAAAATAGCAGCGCTACCTCTGCACAAAACAAGGCAATAGCTACTATAACATCTGGCGGCCTCAATCTAAACTAAAACCCGCACTAATTAGCCTGCGCTTTGACCTTCTAAATGAAAATTATTATTATTGCTTCTCATGAACTTACTTGATTTTTCTAAAGTTTTGTTTTAGACCTTCACCCTAATTGGGGTTTATTAAGCAAATTCGAAGTTTGTATTTACCGGGGTCATTAACATGGTGAATAAAAATACAAACATTTAATAAAGCTGACTTCAATAGCTTCTGCAAACATATATTCCAAGATTTGTCCACATCAACTGTAACAGAAAGAGCTCTGAGTTTCGAAGCAGAGTTTTCACGAATTTAGGTCCCCTCAAATCGAATAAATGATATTTAGAAAATTATTTATGTTTATGTAGGTACATGTACATAAATTTATATATATCTATATATGTATGTATGTACAGGTGTATAATAATGTATTAATGTATGATAATTCATTAATTCTTAATGGATTTTTTCGTTTTTTGCGATTTTCTTAATAATATAAAAAATAAGATAGATAGATAATATAAAAAACGTCAATAATGATTGGTTTATTAATCTGACCAATACTAAGTTTCCAGAGGATATAATAAACTCATTTACTATGGGTCATAAGTTTAACGTTCCGTATACCCAAAAAGATTTTCCCCTAATACAAATCATATCCGATGTAGAGGATATTGTGACAAACGTAGAAAATGAAAATAGTCGTAATTTACTTAGAGCTAAATGTATTAATACGATCACTAATTTCAATAATACATTGAAACATAAGAAAAAGTCTGATTATAGAATTCACAAAACTATTCGTGTAACAAAAAAATTCCTTAAAAACCATCCAGAGATCATTATTTTGAAATCTGACAAAACAAACCACACTGTGGCAATGTACCATCAGGATTATCTTGATAAAATTAATTCGTTACTCAGTGATAATGAAACATATAGGCTATGCAAAAGAGATCCAACTACAAGCATACAAAGAGAAAACAACCAGATGATTCAAAGGTTGTACAAAAACAAAAAAATAGATGATAAGACCAAATTTCGTATCACAAAATATAACAGTACTCCTCCACAACTTTACGGTATGGTAAAAACACACAAGTTAGGAAACCCAATTAGGCCTGTTGTTAGCTTTATAAACAGCCCGACCTATGAAACTGCCAAATTTTTGACAAATATATTGAATAATGTAAGTTCAGAAAAATATAACGTAAAAAATTCTTTTACCCTCAAGAACAAAATCAAATCAATTTCTATTCCTCCTTCATATATCCTCATCAGCTTAGGCGCTAAATCTTTGTTTACGTGCTTACCACAAGTGCTAATCACAAAAGCTGTAAAAAGTAGATGGGAAATCATACGACATCATTGCAAATTAACTCTAGATGAATTTTTAGAGTTATTAGCATTATGTTGTTTTAAAGGTTATCTAGAGTTTGATAACAAATTTTATACAATTAAAGAAGGTATTGCCATGGGAAGCCCTATTGCTCCTATTTTAGCTGATTTGGTATTGGACGATGTAATTGATGAAATACTCGAAGAATGCCCTCACAATATTCCATTTATATACAAATATGTGGATGATCTTCTAATGGCTGTCCCAGCAAATGTTGCACATCATATATTAGCACTTTTTAACAATATTAATAAAAAACTACAATTTACCATTGAAGTTGAAGAAAACAACCAGATTCCATACTTAGATCTATTAATACATAGGAACGCTGACGGGACTATGTCAATAGATTGGTGGCGAAAACCGCAAAAATCAGATCGTTATTTAAATTATAATTCACAACATCCTTTTAAATGCAAAATAAATGCAGCCATAGCCCTTAAAAATAGAGCATTGGAACTGAGTGATCCTCAGTTTCACAAACAAAACAAGCGCCGCATTAAAAACATTCTAAGGAAAAATGCTTTTCCAAACCATATTATCAATAGAATATTGAATCTATCTCCTATCAAAAATGGACAAAATATTTGTAATAGGAATAATGATAATACGGATTCTCAATTCCCTTATATCTATAGGTCATTACATATGTTAATGGTTTATCGGAAAAAATCAGCAATATTTTCAAAAACACCAATATAAAATTGGCCCACAAGTGTAAAAACACCATATACAAGAAAATATATTCAAAACTTAAAAGTAAAATACCAATTAACAAACGCAGCAATTTGATTTATATGGTTAAGTGTAATGATTGTGATGAAAAGTATATTGGGGAAACATCGCAATATTTAGAAAAACGGATATATCAGCATAAATATGATATAACCAACAAAAAAGAAAATACAGCATTATCCCAACATGTTTTAGAAAAGAACCATGTTTTTGACTTCGCTGACGTAGGGATCTTGGATTTTGAAGTTGGGCACAAAAAAAGGCTTTTTAAAGAAATGGTATACATTGCTCGAGAGGAAAAATCTTGTAACAAAAAAACGGATGTAGCAGGATTAAATATAGCTTATTACAATTTAATAAACCAAACATAATGTTTTGTTACTGTAGCATCTGGTGGCCAGTTCAGGAAGCACATGCCACAGAAAACCTTTATTGTTACCTACCCTGGATAGAATTATATTGTCATTCTACTATTTGTCATCACACTAACTTTTGTGCAATATTTTTAGTCAGCAGAGTTTGATTTTTTTAGTTCTTTTATAATTTTAATTTTTTAATAGATTACTTAATATTAAAATAATAGAATATAATTTATATAATTATAAAAATGCAATAATAACATTTGATGAAAACATCTTAGTTTTGGTAGGTTATCGTAACACACTTAGTATTTCTATTTTTCAGTTTTTATTTTCATGTAAAAAATTTTTTTCTATTTATTTTTTGTTGATTTTGTTGTTGTATACAGGCACTGAGGAAGATTATGAAATATAATCGAAACGTTTACCTTTAACTAAAAAATTTTTTCATTGACCAATACCCGAAAATCTATAGACATATTATAATCTTTTTCTTTATATATATAAAAATGAATGTGTGTCTGTCTCTCTATCTGTACTCGATATATTCAAAAACCATACATCCAATCGCCGTGAAAATTTGGGAAATTATTAGGTATATCCCCGGGAAGGTTTTTGAATTTTTTTTTTTAAATCAGAGTCGGGGTTCTTGGTGCTCCCGAACAAATATCCCAAAAATATCAAAATAATATTTAATTAGTAGTATTTGTTAAAAGTGCAACCATGGATAAATTGAAAAATTAAATTGTTACTCATGAAATTTAGTCAAAGAATTTACTTTTATAAAGCAAATTAAACTGTAAAAAATAACATAGCCATAATAACAGTTGTAGTGCTGCAATTCAGTGAAAGCTATAAAATATATTTGCAAATATGTGAACAAAGGAAGCGATATGGCAGTGTTTGGATTGGAAAATACAACTTCATCTTACGATGAAGTCACCCAATATCAACTGGGACGCTACATAAGTAGCAATGAGGCTGTATGGCGTATTTTATCATTTTCCATTCATGAGCGATATCCAACGGTTGTTCATTTAGCAGTACATCTTGAAAATGGACAGCGTGTGTATTTTACATCAGAAAATGTACGTGCACGAGCAATGTCACCACCGCCAACAACATTAACTGAATTTTTCACATTATGTAGACATGATACCTTTGCAAGGACACTACTGTACTCTGAAGTACCAACTTATTTTACGTGGAATACATCAACAAGAAAATTTCAGCGTCGTAAACAAGGTAGAGCAGTACAAGGACGCCTAAATTTATATTCCACAGATGCATTGGGTCGTCTGTACACTGTACATCCAAATAACGCAGAATGCTTTTACCTAAGATTATTATTGATCAATGTTCGTGGACCAACATCTTTCCAAGAATTAAAAACAGTCAATGGCCATGTGTGTGCTACATTTCGTGAGGCTTGCCAGAAATTAAATCCCTTAGAAAACGATGCTCATTGGGATATTTCACTCGCTGATGCTTCTAATACTGCTCAACCACAGCAGATACGTACACTATTTTCCATCATACCAACTACATGTTTTCCGGCTAATCCAAAGGATCTTTGGGAAAAATATAAAGACTATATGAATGAAGACATTTTACATCGCATGCGTAGAATAAATGCTAATCCCAACATTCAATTTACATCAAATATATACAATGAAGCATTGATTTTAATTGAGGATGTATGTTTGACAATAGCCAAACACATCACTGACAGAATTGGGAACGATTGCTCCAAATAGATCTGGTAATGACATTTTCGATCGTGATATACAACGAGAAACGCACTTCGATGTTAATGAATTACAAACATTTGTCGAATTAATCTGCCGAACTTGGTATTAGAACAACGAACAGCATATGACACAATTATACATGCAATATCTAACAAGAGTTGTGGTTTATATTTCTTAGATGCACCTGGAGGCACTGGCAAAACTTTTCTTATTTCACTTATTCTGGCAACTATAAGATCACAAAATAATATTGCACTTGCTATTGCATCATCTGGTATTGCAGCAACTCTTTTGGACGGTGGTCGAACAGCACATTCAGCATTGAAATTGCCATTAAATATCCAGGTAATTCAAACTCCAACATGTAATATTAGCAAATATTCTGGGATGGGAAAAGTACTAAGATCATGTCAGCTTATAATATGGGATGAATGGCACACAAGAAATCATTGGAAGCACTCAATCGCACATTAAAAGATTTGCGAGGAAATGAGCAGCTCTTTGGTGGTGCACTCATTTTGCTAGCTGCTGATTTTCGACAAACTCTACCAGTTATACCACGTTCAACACCTGCAGATGAATTGAATGCATGTCTCAAATCATCAGTGTTTGGCGGTATGTGGAGAAAATATCTTTAAAGACCAATATGCGTGTTCAATTACAGCAAGATGAATCTGCTGAACGATTTGCAAAACAATTGTTATATATTGGGAATGGTAACATGGAAATGGATGAATCCACACACTGTATTACATTACCAGAAAACTTTTGTCACATTGTAAAATCCACTGATGAATTGATTGCCAAAGTTTTCCCAAATTTATCGCAGAATTATAAAAATTATCAATGGATTAGTGAGCGTGCTATATTGGCAGCCAAAAACATTGATGTGAATTTAATAAACTGCACAATTCAAAATGAAATACCTGATGAAGAAACAACATATAAATCCATAGATACTGTTGTCAATCACGATGACTCAGTTAATTATCCAATAGAATTTTTAAATTCATTGGATCTACCAGGAATACCACCGCATATTTTATCTTTGAAAATTGGTTCCCCAATCATCCTTCTTCGAAATATAAATCCACCGCGACTATGCAATGGGACTAGGCTATCAGTAAAAAAATTAATGAATAACATAATTGAGGCAACCATTTTAAATGGAAAACACCAAGGGGAACATGTACTACTACCACGCATTCCCATGCTACCAACGGATACTCCATTTGAATTCAAACGTCTACAGTTTCCTGTACGACTAGCCTTTGCAATGACCATTAACAAAGCACAGGGACAATCATTGCAAGTATGTGGATTAAATTTGATAAATCCATGCTTCTCACATGGACAACTGTACGTAGGGTGTTCACGAGTTGGAAACCCATCAAATTTATTTGTTCGTGCACCAGATAGGAAACCAAAAAATGTTGTATATTTACAAGCACTACTAAGATAAAGTTCACCATCAATCATCATCATTCATTTCATGATGATATTTAATAATTACAAAATTATTGTTCAATTGAAATTCGTTTGCAATATTGTTTAATATCACAAGTAAAGAAGCATGTTTATTCTACCATCAACTATGCGGAGCTTTATCTTAGTAGTGCTTGACAAATAAATGTGCGGACAGGTATGGCGTTTGAGTTCAAACGAATTCAATTACTAATACACCTTGCGTTCGCTATGACTATCAATAAAGCGCAAAGACAATCTTTGCAAGTGTGCGGTTTAAATTTAGAAAACGAATGCTTCTCTCATGGGCAATTATCTGTCGCATGCTAAACCCTGTCACGCTTCGCTGTGGCTCAATCTGATTTTAATTATTAGGGAAGTAAATAGAAGCATTATAGTTAACATAGATTCAGCAAGAAAACAAACCATTCAAGTTAATACCCTACTTTGCGTTGCTGTGATCTGAAAGCAAAGGAAGAAAAAATGTTTTTAACTATAAGTCTCTTGTTATTGTGAAGCTAGGTGTTTAGTAAAAATTCCGCGTTTGAAAGTTGGAATTGTAATACGTGCAGGATGTGAAAGTGTTCTGTGTGTATCGCAACAGATATATTGTTCGGTATTTAATATAAATTTAAATTTGCCGCCAACAGCGTACAATAATTTTATTTCGGAAGGGGTCTGTACTGTCTTGATAATAATTTACTAATCTATTAGGCTGTCTCCTAAGTGTGGAGAGGGGGCAACCTATGCATTCTTCCTCCTAAGTTAATCGCAATGTAATACTTGAACGAGTAAGCAGCAATGCAGCACTCGTAGTAGTAAATCTGTCTATACAATTCATGCCAGTTCGGTTACCCTTAATTTTGAAAACCCAAGTTTGTCAATACTGGTTTTCCTGGGTAATGTCGTTACGCTGGTTGTCTTATTGACTAAGTGACTTCGGTTCTCCTGGCCTGCATGGGATCATTGTGAAATCACATGGTTGTTACTTCCGGTTGAGTTCGTGCCGTGCAATTGCTGGGAGCCCATTTAATTATTACCTACGATCTTCAGCCAAGTAGCATGTATGGGTGAATACCCAAGAGTTGGAGACACCTAAGAATTATTTCCTTATAGCTATTTTTCCTCACTACTTTTCCCCGATATGGGCTAAGGACACATAGGTCTTCCAACACTGGCAACCAGGGATTCTGCGTTTCAAGGTAAGAGCCATTCCTTTGGCTTTGATTGAAAGTGATAATAAATTAATAAATTGTTCCTTTTGTCTTGGTCCAGTTGCTTCTTGTACAGTGGCCACGAAAGGGATAATTCCTATTTGCTACTCATTTTTAAATTTAATTTATATATTCATTTTTTCAGAAAATTATAAATTTAATTTCCCATTCCCCACCCCCCATTATTGTATTACATTTACAGTCCACTCTATATATACATATATTCTGTATTTATTGTACAGAGCCCACCAGAAGAATTTTACCTCAATATACTTTTTTTTTACTGAACATATATATACCGTACACATACAATATACGTACCGTATCCTTAGGCTTAAGTCTATTAAGTAATGCTGAATATCTTTTTTAAGATAACCTTATAACCATTTTCCATTCAAATTAACCATTTTATATCAACCATCCAATCTATTTTAATTTCTCTTGCTAATTTAAGTGGAAGTATTACAAGATTTCTCCGATTTTCAAAATGAGTTTTCACTGAAAATAGTTGTTTTGGACAATGCAAAGGGTTTTTATGCGCATGCGACCATGCAGCGACTCATATTCATTAAACGCAAAGATTTAGAAGAAACTGCTACTAGTAAATTTGTATCAAATATTAAACTAATTACTGGTTCCTCCAAGTTAAGTATTTTGGAAGTTTGCGGCGCAGCAGCAGAAAGAATGAGCGGCAGGTCGACAGAGTGGGTGCAAAGCGGTGAGTTCACTAAATATTCGCCCCAATCTTTTTCAGAACTCGTAGGAATATGTTCGTCAATACTAATGATACTGAAAAATATTGTTAAAGATTATGTTTAGTAGTCGAAAACATAATTGTAACTTAATTGTATACAAATAAGAAACGGAAGCCAGAACCAGACTAGGACACTGGATATCTGGAGTCTCAGTTTTCGTATGTTGCAAATAGTTTGTCTGAAGCTAATAAGTCATTAAACCAATTAATATATTACTTACAGTAGGCTTATGCGCGAAAATGCCGCAAAAGTAAGCGGGAAGACGACTAGAACCAACTCCGTCGGACCCCAGTCCAATAACGGACCCTCCAGCACCAAGCAAAGTACCCTGCAACATGAAAGAAAATGTAGCGCTATGTTGTGTGTGTATCATAGCTAAATGTTGTGAACACTTTTCCAATAAATCTGTTTGTAACCTCGCCACCCGACGACCCTCCAACTATCCTCCTTATATCGTAAGGATTTCTAGTTAATCCAGTTTTGCGGTTATAGGTTTCCCAGAAATAACATAGTTCTGGCGTATTTGCGACAGCAATTGGAATGGCTCCAGCTGACTTGAGATTAGCCACAGCTTCTGCATCTTTTTTAGCGGTTCTCTGTTCAGGTATAGTCCTGCCAGCATTGTGACTCATTCTTGCGGATAGTAACAAAGATGACAAGTTGAAGAGTCCGATGAAAAAGAAATCATTTCTATAAAACTTATTTCAATTCAGTATGTTGGGGTATCAACTTTCTGACGTTGTATGGGCTTGAATTCGAGAGGTTGCTGCTGTTATTGAGATTACACAACCCGCCCTAATATTGCTTAGAAAGCTGAAAAACATTCAACATATTCAGTAATATAAACTTCAAAGATAAATATTTAGTATCCAGTGTACCATGGCAGGGTGACCTAGAGAAATTCCCGGCTATCTGTCGTCACTGAGGAGGAGCCAGAAATAACCTGTGTCTGGGAAGAATAACCTGTGCATGAGATGTTTTACGTTAGTTTGTCTGTATTTGTGATAATTATGTAAAGTGATTGTAACAAAGAGAAATCTATTGTATTGTTACTGTGTCATCTTGTCATCTTTTATAGATTTGTATGGGGGAGCAATAAAAACATAAATTTAGATTTAAATAACAAGAATCTAGTCTTATGTCTTTCTGCATCAATTTTATTTTTACTTTTTTTTTTTATAATTCTAAACTTAAAATTTGGATTAAGACGTTCAAATTCAAACGACCTCTGGTTCTCGCTAAGTTTCTTACAACTCTATATGTGTGCTTTAATAAAACTTAATATTTAATATTTTCAATTAAAATCTTGATATGCATTACCACTATCAATAAAACAATATTTAATAAAAATTTCGGCACACTTTTGGCGTCCGAACAAGACTATTTAATATGGGTACGTTTGAAAAATTTACCGAGGCCCAAAAATTTAACTTTTAAGTCTACAAGGGAATCAGTTTTTGCGAACGTTAATAGTATTTCTGATCAGTCAAGTACATTGACTTGACGTCCAAGAAGGTCTTTTCATTCAGATCTCAATTCGCTGAACTTACGCGAGGTTGACTGGCGTGAAATCCAGGAGACTGAATTGTTCAACGCAACCTGCGAAGATCAAGAGAGGGTTTTATCCATCACTTCGGAGTGATTTTGTTGTATTAGGGCTGTATGATGGGTCCAACATAGTGGTCATACAGCTAACACCCTCCCAACCCAATAAAAAAGATATGGAACAATATTGGAAGATTAAAAACTATAAAATACATAAAAGATATGAAAAATATAAATGATATGAAAACTCCTTTAGTCGAAGGAAAGTGGTGTAAAAATTTCCTAAATAAATTAGGTCCTCCTGTTCAGAATTTTATAGAAGGAGGATCTACTGGCTGTGAAAACTTTCTTACAAAGAAAATAAGTTTGATAGAATTATCAATGGCAATGAAAACAAAAAAAAACACGGCTTGAATTTCAGTATGTAATATTAAGCAACCTATCCCTTAAATCAGTAGTAATAATTGCTAAATATTTTTAATAATAATTGTTATCATTATAATTGTATCATTCCAGAGGCCCTATCGCGCTTCGTGCTCTCTTCATGTATCTTGAAAACATTTGACCGTATTATTAAAGGCAGTCTAGAATGTTGGCTGGAATCAGATGATAAGCTACCAGATTATCAATTTGGATTCAGAAGAGGCAGATCGATCTACGACAGCCTAATCGCTTTCACTTTAGATATTCATTTAGGATTTTCGGTAGTGAAAGCACTTTATCTTTATTTTTAGATAAGATGCCGTCTACCAACTATTTTGGCGAGAAAAATGATAGCGATAAGCCTACCTTCTAAATTTGTTAATTTTATTAACTCTCAGAATTAATCATAAGTATGTCTCTGCTGCCGTCTCACAAGTTGGTTTGCCGCAAGGCGGGATACTCAGTCTATTTTATTTAACTTGTATACGGTAGATTTGAAGCTGTGTCTACCTTCTCTTGTACGCAGCAACACATGTTATATGCGTATGCAATAATATATGCATATATTGCACCCACAAATCGTTGGATTTTTGTACGGGCGGCTTATGCAATTAAAGCTTGGTGTATTAATAATGGTTTATTGTGCCTAATTGAAATCAAAGATTTGTTCATTTTCGAAAAATCGTTTCTGTCACGTAAGAAATGAAATTCTTGGCGATACGAAATTTCCTTATGTGGAGAAAGTAAAATTTTAGGACTTTACCTTGTCAGAAAACTCAAATGGAATATTTCAAATTAGCGAAATATTTAAATGTCCTTTGAATGGTGCCCAATTCCACAATTGGGGCGACAATACACAAGTATTGCCCAATTATTTTTTAGAAGTATAAGACCTATAACGGACTATGTTGCAATTTTGTATGGGGGAGGCAATAATACTAGCTTGAAAACTTAGATGTATTGCAGCAAGATCTATACGATTCTGATTAGGCTATATAATAAGCACTCCTATAGATGTGCTACTATGTGAAGCAGGCGAATCGCTTCTAGACATAAGGAGAAGATGCTAGCTAGCTGATAATTATGTATTGAAGCCATGACTGCGAAATATTTCATTTCAAATACAATATCGGACCCGCTTGTTGAGTACTGAGTTCGTCTTATTGGGGGAGAAAACTATTGTCCTCTCTTATGCGACAGTTTCAAAGATGTCAAAATTTTTATTTCAAAATCCATGAAATTGCCAGCTTTTTGCGCTGAATGTGAGTTGTTACTTCGGTTGTTACCTGTGCTCTGTCATATTATGTACCGCTCTACAGACTTTGTTAGATATGATTTGAAGGACTTTTATTATAGTGGCCAGACTGCGATTATATATTTATTATACTGACAGACTTCGATATAGATTTATTATAGTGGCCAGACTTCGATTATATATTTATTATAGTGGCCAGACTCGATTATATTGTTATTATAGTGGCCAGACTTCGATTATATAGTTATTATAGTGGCCAGACTTCGATTATATATTTACTGACAGTTCAATTTGAGAGAAAAAGTTGGTTTTGCCTTCTTACATATTTATCTTCATTTAAAGTAAATAGCCTGATGTCAGTGTATTCTGCAGAACTAATAGCGATATCGGAAGCTTTAAAGTACCTTAATGCAATAAAGTTTTAATAATAACTGACAGTATGAGCGCCTCTAACGCAGCACCCCCTAAGTATTAGAAATCATCATTTAATAAATTTAAAAAGTAGATATTATGATTTAATAAAAAAGGACAAAACAATTGAAAATTTATGGGTCAAAAGCCATGGTATTGATGGCAATAAACGCGTACATAAACTAGCAAAAGCAGGCGCTGATTGATAGTGGTGTTCTGTTAGATGTCGCAAGTCCGTGTGGCTTGAAGGAAGAAATTAAAAGAACTGCAAGAAGAGTGTGGCTTAAACTCCGAAAAAGGGCAATTTTATAAGAGCTTCAAATGTTGGTATGTAAGAAACCCTGGTATTATGGACATGCGGTAGATAAAAACACTTCCAGAATGTGTCTTTGAAGATCTAGCCACGGGAAATATGGGCCATATCTGTATCGAACAGGTTTTACCGCATCATCAACTTGTGCAAGCTGTGAGCAAAATGAATCTTTGGAGCACATTTTAAGGAGCTGTTCAAAATGTACAATAGCCAAGGAAATATTCCTTGATAAATAAACAGAATTTATGCCAAGCCCCTTTATTTATAGAAATATATTATCATCAGCTTGTGAACAAGTAATCAGAGAAGAACTCGTTTTATTTTTTAAAGCCCCAAAACTTAGAATCTATTTTCCTGATGTAATTGACAAATAGGCAGTTTGAACATTTTGAGGAAATGGTTGTATAGCATTAAGCTAATTACACAGAAAATAAAAAATAAAGTAAATATTACGATTACCGTTTCAAAATGTTATGTTAACAATCGATTTTTAAGTAATTACTTTAACAAATTGTTTGATTTTTTTTTTTTAAATATTTTTATTTAAAACCAATTAGAACTCGTTCAAAAATTCATCTGAAACAAATTGTATCACGAATACACGTTTTTTTCATGCATTTATCCTGAACCTTTCTAACCGACAGTTACTTTTAATCAATAGTTACTTAAAATTAACTAGTGCTAAGAAATAAACTGTTTTTTATAAGTATTGAATGTAAGGTAATTAACGTCTTGTCATGTCTGGTAAATAGAAATTTGGATACTTTATGTAGGATTATTTTTTAATGATTTAAAAAAAAATACTTTAGGGGTGGCAAATTTTAATTTGCGCATGGGCAGCCTGTCTGAACTACGACTCTGTCACCTGTGTAATGATTATGAGAACTAAATATCTTATACAATTATACAACATAAAGTTAGGAACTCTGAGTTCTTTGTTTGCTCTACTAATTCTAGCAACCTTCTACAACGCCCGCTCGAATTTCCCCTGTTTCTTCCACTTCCCTTCAGTTAATTCCTACCCAAACGGAGGAAAAAGAGGGAATAACGCTTTGTTCGCGTTATCTTCTTCAAAACAAGATTTGCAAAGATTTACTATAAATAAAACCAAAAAATAATTCTAAGAACAACATACCCAGTATAACACTTAGCCTGAGTAGGAACCAGATTTCTCTGGTGACGGGGCTATTTACGGGTCGTGGTAGGTTCAGGAATCATCTGCACAAGGGCTATTAAGCGCGGAACTCTTGAGCAGATTATGTCAGGAGGAGGAGGAGACGGCCCCCCACTGTTCTTGGACTGCGTTGCAATAACTAGATTGCGCTACGAAACCTTTGGTACGTTGTGGCCTGAGGAGATACTAGCGCAAAATGATCTGGTGGTGAAAGCCCTGTAACTCCTTAGGAGGGGAATGTTCACCTACTAGAAACTGCCGGGTATGGCACAATAAGCCTTCGTTGGCTATAGTGCTGGGGTATAGCCCACCGGCGGTTGTTAATAATACCTAATAATAATAATAATAATAATAATAATACCAAGAACATCCACTTTTAAGAACTTGTTATCAAAGCGGTATCGACCTCTATAGGTATAATCTGGAGGTTACAGTCAGGAATCGGTCGTAAATAAAAAACAGCTATCTGGTCATCGTTTCGGTGTATTTAACTTCTTCATCAGGATGTATATACAAGTAGAGGGAAAATGGGGCAGCTGGCGCACTTTTTTCAAAATGGCGGTCATTCCCACTCACCCCACCACCCCTTCCTGAGCCATACTCACTACCCCCAATCTCTCCCAACCAACCAATCATCGAATTGGACGAGCACTTATGCCACACCCATTTACCCCCACCACTTCCCCGTCGACCAATCCTCGAACTCGACGAGCACTTTGACCACGCCCACTTACCCCACCACTACCCCAGTGGCCAATCATAGAACTCGACGAGCACTTAGGTCACGTCCACCTACCCCCACCACCGGCCAATAATCGATTTTGAAAACCATGCCTACTCAATAACCCTCTAAACCATGCCTACTCACCCCCTCCCCTTAACTTATCATTCAAATCGATGACTACATTTTCTTTCCACCCCCACCCCTTAACTTATCATCCAATCCGATGACTCCAGTTTCTTTCCACCTCCCTGGTCAATCCATCCCCACAACAAGATGGCGGAACCTAACACTGTAACACACCACCCCTCTCCTGACTCTAGGCTGGAGGGGTATTTTTTATTTTTATTTTATATGAAAAAACTTGGCATACCTGCGATTCGAACCTACAATCTTTAGGTTGGAAGTCGCATCACCCTAACCACTCGGCCATAGTAGTCCTCTCGCTAGCTGTACTTTTCAACGTACAGTTCTATTCTTAACTTCCCCACCCCTTGCCATCATCACCTTACTCTGGGCAAGAGGGGAATTATTTTTTATAATATATGAAAAAAACTTGTCTTACCTGCGATTTGATCCTACTTGTCTTACCTGCGATTGAAAGTCCATCACCATAACCAGTCGGCCACAATGGTACTCTCGCTAGCTAAATTTTCAACGTACACTTCAATCTTAACCCCCGCACTATCATAATTTTATTTCCGCTCAACCCACTCACAAAAAATTCAGTTAGAAAAAACAATATGGCTGAGTGGCATCTAACTTTCACCACAGAATCAAATTAATAATTATAAAAAGATTGGCTTACCCCTTCCAGCTCCCTGCTGCTGCTGATATTTCACTCTGCTTAACATGACGCGCACTTACACAGAACTAAACTGCATCCGGCAATACAATGTACTCTAGTAACGTTTACCCCCACTCCTATGACGTCATTGTTAGTTGGGGCATGCGCATACCTGCCGCCGACTGATAGATTAGAAATATCGATTTTATTGTATAACAAAACCACTGCTTTTTCAATATATTATTCTTATGACGCCACAGCCAATAGCATTGCCACTGCTTTATTGATTATAAATATACATATTGATTAGCACTGCCTATTAGTCAATTCCCACTCCTATGACGTCACACAGCCAACAGTGTACCACTGCCAATCGCAATATATCGATTACAAATATCGATTATCCATATTGATTAGTATCGATTTTATGAATATAATAATAATAATAATATACTTTATATACAATTAGTCTTATATACAAAAGAAAGAAAGAAAACAAGTATACGGCATGGATAAGTTATCCGTCTGCCGGAGGTTGATGTTTTAATCAATTACTGTGAAGTCTGAACAGTAAAAAAAAGGGAAAAAAATGAAAAAAAAGTAGAAAAATAAATAGATAAAATAGCTAATTATAAGAAAATTGAAAAAATTAGAAATTGAAATACTGAACAAGTTGGTAACGATACTGCCAGGCGTGTCGTGCATAATTAAGAAGTGATTGGCAAGAAGATGAATTTAGGAGGGATATTAAATGAAATCTGGATAACTTCTTACAGCCAAAATAAAGTAATCTAAGTTCTAGAAGAATAGTACATTCCGCAATGAAGTGAAAGACTCTTCTTTGGACAGAGAGTTACACAGAGGACATAGATCCACATCTCTTTCTAGGAAAGGACAGTAATTTAAATAGAGCAGCTCACACCTTAGTTTAATTAACCAACGAAGTTGAATTAAAGAGAGACCAAAATGATTTGAAGCTGAAAACCTGAAAAACTGAAGAGTGTGATCCAAATCTTTGTACAACAAAAACCGTGTTGAAGATTGGGCGTGACTCTCAGACTCCTCCATATGCCTAGAATTTATAATGGAGAGAGACTTTTCATCTGACCTTGCCAAAGTTCCTTATTTTCAAGTGAAAATTCAAATGCACAATTATAATTTCTAGCTAAGGAATTCCACTGAGAAAACCAAGATGTATTTTTATTAATTATTTGGAGAGCTGAAGTTGTAGAAAAAAATGAATATATTTTATGAATATATTTTATTAATAAAAAACAACACTATCTATTAATTCTACCATAACAGGTTAGTTATTGCATCACCTTTTGAAATTAAACTTTGTACTAATAAAAAAAAAATATATATATATGTATTCTTACCTTAATCGCTTTGTATTATTTTGTTTATTGAACTTTGTAATCAAAACAACATATATCTTGCCTGTCCGAACATGATAGTTACTTATTAAAAAAAATGCAAAGAAACTACAATGAGTCATCCAGGAAATGGTTTACTAATACTTAGTCCTATTATGTAAAAATAAAACTCTACTCATTACCTTTCTTGCCTGTCCGGACATGTTACCACAGGTCTTCTTAGCATGTTTCTTAATACTTGATCCTATTATGAAAAAGGTTTGTATATACAATGAGTCATCATGCATGTCTCAACATGCATCAGCCTACATTTATTTTTCATGGTTTGTATTTCTTTATTAATTTTTTTACCCCTCTTTGTTCAGCATTCGCTTTAAGCTTTCTCACCACGTCAAGGTGGGGGAAATCGAGAAAGTTTTTTTATTAAAATAAAATATAAGGAAGTTAATAAAAACTAAATAAAATATCTTTTACTCATTTATTGAAACCTAATGCCAAATATTTACAGAAATAAACTTCAACTTTAAAATAAAATTAACTTCTTCTTAATACAAAATACAATTTAGGAAAAAACAAGTAGGCAGAGAAATGTTCACAATCGGATTTAATTTTTCTAGGTTTTGCCTTGATACACATTCAAACAATGTATAATTCATTCAAGGTTTACGGGTTTTTAGAACCTCGCCAGTGACCAGCAGTCAGGTTTACGGATATTTCTACCACGCCAGTGACCAACATTCAAGGTTTGCGTGCAATTTAATGCATCGCTAATGACCACATTCACACACACCCATCAAGGCAAAAATATTTCTGTATCATTCCAACCAAACTTACTATTTAGCCAATCGTTAATGGCTTGAATTCGATACTGCGTAAATATCTCTCTACATGTGTTATGTTTAATACAGTGGTTGCCTTTTTCTACTGCTTGAAGTGAATCAATTTTCGGACAACCATACTCTTTCAAGTTGATTTCACAACAATTGTAAAAATTTTGCAAGAGAAATCTTTTCTTATCATAACCCTTAACAAACACAAATTTATAGTTACAATCAATACATTGGAAATTTCTCTAATCCTTCATATTCAACTTCCCCATCATTCCATCTAATTTTATGATAATAATTTTATAACCTATAATTAGTTCTTCTACTTTTATCTGTTTTTTTATGTTGTATTGGCGGTTTGAATATCCAATGCCGAACAGTTTGATAGTTATAATCAAAAAGTGAAAGCTCTTTAACAATATACACTATCCATAAAGCACTGGAAGTCAGCAACCAGTACGCCAGTCTGAGCCTTACTGAACACTGAGCCAACAATTCACATCTTTATATACCATACGCCGCACAATGCCAGTTAGAGGATTATATTCTACCACCCTGTCATGTATAATAAGACAATATGCCATTGTGTTGCGCGGGAACGGATTTTTTTATTCAAAACTGGACCCGTTTTGATAGATTCAGACTGTTTAGAACAATCTATTACAATTAAGGGTGTTTTCTCTTTAAAATTTCGCCAAGAAGTTAGAGGTTTCATTTGTTCCCCATAATATGACATTTGAAAAGAAGCGTACATATGATATAATAGTGCATAACGATTAGCTGAGAAATCTATGTTCAAATCATCGTATGGAAAAGCTTTACAATTTAGATAAAGTTTTACATTTGACACATGACAATGGTCAAAATGGCTAGTATTGCTTTCCACATTATTTGCTCGTTCAGTTTGAAAAGCTAAAATGAGGTAGCGCGGCTTTTCCAGCTGAGTTGATGTTTTCACTGACCAGATTTGTCTTTGATTTGCCGGCAATAGTGGGTAATCATATAGTTCCCAGCTCCTAAAACTTAGTGAAAATACCTTTTCAGATTTGAGATGACACATAAGAGCTAATCTCTGATGTTCGTTGACGGTGACGTAGGGCAGCTTCCAGCATAGTTTCACCAATCCTATTTTACAGTTTTCCACCGCATCTTCAGCTCTCTGTCGGTTAAATTTTTTAAGCGGTTTCCATCTTGTCTGCTTCTAACGAGTATCAATTCCTGTTTAACATTGATCACAATCTTCTGATAGTCTTCACAAAATCCCAGTAGTGATGCCAGAGGAATGCATAGATTAAAGTATCCCTCATTTGAAGTGATGTTCAGCGTATCACTCTGAGGATAACACCAGCCCCAGTTTTCTATGTATTGACAGCCGTCCTTAAGTGAAACCAAGCCTTTAAGTGTACAAGCAATTCCTGGATTTCTTACACGATCTATTTCAACTCCACTCAGATCATATCTTATTTCATCAAATAGAAATGCGAATGCATTATTGGTTAATTTTGATGAAGTTGGTATTGCTGAGCCGTCTTCTTTTACCAGAACCTGCCTTCCAAATAGAGTAAACTTTGACTTGGCAGCGTATATAGATCTTGATGTTGTACACTAATAGGTATTTCAGCACCAGGTAACAGTTTTGATGATGCATAAGGATGATGTGAATGCAACTCTATACATTCAATTGAATTGTCGAACAGACGTCTTTCTTCCAAATCTAATACTTCCATATTGGTGATAACACGTGGAAGAATGCGAATATTGCTGTTGGTTAACAGTGTTCACTCGTCAACTGTTCTCACTGGAATGATGGTTTTCTTCTCTGCAGTTGTCCTTTTATTCACTCTCCTAAAGTCCAAACCCATTGCTCTCTGGCGACCAAATGAATACTCTCAGCTATAATCCTTCCTTTTATAGCAGATCCAGCAAGTAAAGTAAACACAGCTGTCCACAATTGTTGCTGCCCAATTTTTGATATTGCTTCCTGCTCGAGGAAATACGGCAACCTTTTAGATAGCGGATTAGTTCAGAAGGTGGATTGGCTCCACTGCTATCGAAGAATTGAACATAATCGCCTCTCTTCTTATAGCAAACCCAGTGAGTTCCTCTTCCACAACTACTATCCAAATTGAAAATAGCTAGGTATGGTATTAATTGTTTTCTTCGCATATACATCACGCAACAGCCGTTCTTCTACATCCTTATCTCGTACAGAAACCGGTGCCATTTTGATCGTCCGAAGTTTAGTTTGGTTATATTTCTTTACCAGAGAGTTTATGATGGTTAGCCAATCATAGGATCTTTGCAGGCTTAACTTTGTCCACATTGCAGATTTCAAAGTTCGATTGAATCGCTCAACCATTGAAGCTTTCAAATTACTAAAGGTTGAATAGTGATTTATACCATTCACTTTCATCAGCTTAGCAAATATTCTGTTATAGAACTCTTTGCCATTATCAGTTTGTAGATTGTTTGCTTTCTTTCCTGCAATACCTTTTCAAATACTCTACTTACCTCAAGTGCTGACTTATTCTTAAGGGGTACAGCCCAGGCATATTTGGAAAAACAATCAATCACTGTCAAGAGATATTTGTTGCCTTTGTTGAATCTGGCGTAGGGAAGCATCTCTACGAGATCAATTTGCCACAAATCGTCTACCCCCTTCAATAAAACTGATCTTCTCTTGAATATTCTTCTTGCTGGTCTATGCAACTCATGCACGATCTGCTCCTTAACGGATGTCATGATGATATGAGGTGTATTGCAGGTGAGTCTAGGCTATTATATCTCCGTCTCTCAGTTGAGCAGAATCTTCTATTCTTTTTATTTCAACACCAGCATTCTTTGTGCCAAATAACACTCTTAATCTGTCTACAAGCTTGTTAGGGTCGACATGTCCAGCACCTTTTTTCGATGGAAACAGTTTTGAAATCACTTTCCTATATTTCATGTTTGTTTTCAGTTCCTTGATTGCTCCAGTTGGACTGTGTCCTTCTTTATAAGCTTATCTATCACTTTTAATGATGCATTGAATATTTCGTCAAAAATAAATTCTGTTAATGAACCTGATGATTCAAATTAATTATATAATTAGAAAACTATATGATGAATGTGTCAAAAATAAATATAAATCAAAATTTAGACCTGCATATTAAACATTCAGTGCATGTAGTAATTAATTATTACTTGACTTGTGATAAACCTATGATTGAATTTCAGGCTGAATTAGTGATCATGAGCCATTTCATTACGGCGTTAGATGCTTAGCTCATTCGAAAAAGGTTGAATTAGAGAAAGTTGTCGAGAATTTATGGAAAAATTTATTATTCGAGAAAGCAATTCTTTTTACGCTTCGCTTACATTTCTTATTAAGAAAAAACAGTTAGTAGACTATCGACTTGACTTTAGGCAATTCAATAAAATAAATATTAAAGATCATATTCCCTTGCCGTTAATTGATGACCAACTTGATTAATTTAAGGTAAAAAATTTCACTAAATTGCATTTCGCATAAATTGCTTTTGACCATATTAAAACTGCTGAAAACCGCAATAAGTACACCTCTTTGGTTACGCCATTAGGGCAATATGAGTACTTGCATATGCTCTTTGGATGGTATTGCTTCTTTTCCGATGTCTGTTTAAATACACAATAATTTTGGGAGGTATTCCTAAATAGTTTTAAATAATCTATTGAATCCCCGCTGACTATTACTATCAACTTATAAAATTATAAAACAAATTTTATTTAATATTCCAAGTACCTACAGTGATAGTTGAAATTCATCTTGGCCATAACAAATTATTTATATTGAATGTTATTTAATGGTGTCCGTTATGACCGCTGTATTTTATGTAAAATGGATGTTGTGGTTCGGTCACAAAAAAAAAAAATTCTTGTTCAAATTTTCACCGAGTTTCGGCAAATTTATTGCCTTTTTCAGGGTAAAAATTTTCCTTTTTGAATTTCTTAAAAACTATAGTTTATCAACACTTGGTGATGGTACATCACAAGTTAAACTATTGTTTTTAAGAAATTCAAAAGAAAATTTTTAACCTGAAAAAGGCAATAAATTTGCCGAAACGTCGATGAAAATTTGAAAAGAGTTTTTTTTTTTACCAAACCTCAACATTTATTTTTCAAATTTTATTTAATATGTATTGAGAAAGTTTCTAGATTTCCATAGAAATGTCTGTTTATTACACTTCCCAAGGGAGCGAATAGCCTGCAATCATTAGATTTTCTCCATCAGAGACATTTTCCCTGGTAGCCTGCTTATTTTGTGGTCATCGACCGGTTTCGGGCGTTCGCCCGTCTTCAGGATGCGTTTGTCAGACAGTGTGATAACACAGACTTGCACAGAGCAAATTCAGTTTATACACTCATAATTTGCTCTATGCAAGTCTGTGTTATCACACTGTCTGACAAACGCATCCTGAAGATGGGTGAACGCCCGAAACCAGTCGATGACACAAAATGAAGCAGGCTACCACGGAAAATGTCTCTGATGCTTTCCAGCTCTGCGGAACCAACCACCACCACAACCATTAGATTTTCTCACCCTAAGAGCCCCTATAGCTCGCCTTTGATTTTATATTTTATTTTATTTATTTATTTCCTTCTTTTGGGCGATACTCCGAACTCGCGCTCATACCCGCCCGTAAAGCACGCTATACAGTGAACTACCACAGCCATATCCTATTCACCCTTGATAACAGACAGTGTAGTATAACGTCAGTACAGTCGGAAAACAGACTGTCCGAAGGCCTGCAGTGTATTGAGTTAAGCGTGGGCCTCCACAGATGTTGATGAACTTATAAAATTATAAAGCAATACATGAATAAATTCACTTCCCTGATCTTATTCTCACATAAAATGTAGTTCGAATAAAAATTACTGGTCTGATACTGATTAAAAATTTTCGCACATTTTACTTTCATTCGGATTATACAAAATAATTTGACTAATGGAGGTAAATTTAGAACATAAACTTTATTTTTAATAACCTTAATTTCCTGGATTATCGGAATGAATTTAACAAAGCGGAACAGTATAACATCCAGCTCAGAACATTAGTAATTGTTACAGTTCATTGACATTTCAGAAGAGAAGGTAATTTGCTCGACAAACATGCAGTACAAAGAATTTTGTTTAATTAAATGCCCACATTTAATTCAAATGAACATATTTGCGCATCATTTATTAAAAAATAATTAATTTAAATATCACAGGGTCCATTTTAATGAAACTGCTTAACTCGTTTGATAATGGTGTATTTCGTTCGGTTCGGTACTGTGAATAAGGCGAGTTAAATGAGACACAGCGTGCAGCAACTCCATTGAGTAACATCCGTCCACAGCTATACTTCATGAATAAGGTAGCCGTTGAGTCCCCACTATCGCTACCAATTTCCCACAACAAATTAATTACAAAAGTAATAAATTTTTTCCGAGTTTTTTTTTTTTTTGTTGTTTAAGGGGTCCAACAACTAAGGTCCTTTGCCCCTTATTCCTTTTTTTTTTAACACAATGCACAAATTTCTATTCAATTTGAAGTATGTTTTTTAATGAATAATTCAAATAATTTGACTAATCATTATTCAAATAAATTAGTTTCATTTACTTAAGTTGTTTTTGTTTTATTATAGAAGAGTTTTTCAGATTTGACTTTTCTGCGATAAATCATTTTCGTTAAAGTCACTTGGAATTAATATCTAAAGATTTTTCAAAAAGTAAAAATTTTATTTCATTTTCAGTACAACTCCACGAAACAGAACTAATGTTAACTAGGAACTATGAAGAGTTTTTAAATAAATACTCAATCAAACCAATTTGAAGCTTTACTTTGGAATATGTAGTTTTGTGATAGGGTATTTGACTGATTTTAATAAAACGCACTAACTAAACCATAAATCAACTTTTATTATACAAATCTATCGCAAGAATAAGCGTTTACATGAAGCATCTCTATCTAGGAATAAGAGAAGTAAAACCTTATACACATCCACTTTAATTGCGATAGTCACAAATATGTAAATTTATAGCAATTCTTCTCCTTCTAAATTACAAAGTAAACAATATAAAACATGCAAAACAATGCATTTTTTTGACCATGTACACTTTCAAAGAAACACTCTAAAAATGTAAAGAATTTAACTTTTGAAATATCATACAAAATTTAAAAGAACATCTCAAGCTGTGACAAAAAAAAAATGAAACATGAATTAAAACAATTTTTTTTTTAAAAAGAAGAAAAACAGAACAAAACAGTAACTAATAAAACATTCTTATACTGGAAAGTTTTTTTTTAATCATTCACATCTGCTTTCGTTTTTTTTTTTTGTTTTTTTTATTTAATTGTTATACAGTTCCAATACAAAATGTATTCTGCCTAAATTTAATGCTAGCTTTCGGTATACTTTAATAATCTGGTCAATATGCGTTTCTGTATGAACGTTTGTTATTTGTTGTTTGTTATTATGAACGTTTCTTTCACTTCTGCTAAAAAAGTAACGAGTGACAATATTTTATCATTTTCGCCATCACTTTATTCTCTCCTCACCTCCTTATAAACCCTTACCACAACTTTATCACTCACTTGGAGATTAATATTTCTTTTAATAGATGTGAACATATTTATGTGTTTGAAATCTACATTTTCTTTATTATCAACTTCCCTAATAATTGAAGTCTATTACTTATTTTTCTCCCATACATACAGAAGATAGGAAGGACATGTTTTAGTTGTAACTGTAAACCTGAAAGGTTGTGTTATTAATATATTTTATGTATATGCATTAATATATTTTAGAACAGGTACTAAATGAGATGCTCATTCGTAATACAGGGTCGAGGTTCCCAAAGGAAACTAGTTTATTATAAATTTCTTTTTCACTTTACTTTTCAACGATGAGTTTTTATTTTTATTGGTGTTGTGTCTTCTTTAAAGAATAATTCAATTCTTCTGCCTCTAAACTGCCTGACCAGGTGCAAAAAAGGTTTCAAATTTTTGTTTACATATTTTTTATTAACTCACCGCTTTGAAACGTGTCTTTTATTAAACATGTAATGGGAAATTTTAGAGACTATAATTGCAAATATTTATGCCATCTACCAATTAAATTAGGGCCTTTTAAAACATAACCTTTTAAGTTATATAAGATATTTCAATGTTATTGTAATTACATTGTAAGTGTGGCAGCATTCCCATTATTTTCATATGTTGCATAAGTTGCAAGCGACAAATCTGGATCCACCAAAGACCAAACATGAAATAATCTCTAATTCTTCAGATACGACACTCACAAAAAAACCAATATCAATCCACATTCTTAAATTTGTAATATTAGTATACACAGTGAATCTGGAGTACAATATACATTACTAAACAATAGGTGGTTTGTAAATTTCCTGGATAGAATAAAAATCAATTTCTTTACCTTCATTATCAGCAATCTGTACATCAACAATTTAATCATTCAGTAAATTAACTTTATTTACTTGTCTAAAAGCATTTTTTTGTACGCTCATTAGTTAATTGTCCTTTCAAACTGCACAGTTAACATCTATTAAATCTATGTATACAAAATTTCACATAATGATTACATTTACCACTTCAATAACACAAATTGTTGCTTGACACTGTTGTTGGAGAGTTGTTTATGATTGCATTGAATACCAGCAGCCTGTTTTGAATAGCCTCCTCCAGAAACCAACTAAGAATACTCTTAATTTTGGGTAATTTGGATTTCCTCTCGCTCCAGATTTCCTTAATTTTTTTTTCTTTTTTTGAAAAAGTAATTTTCACTATTTAGGTTGAACTTGGTAAAGGACTTCGTAACTAAACTTCGGGAAGCAACTTCATTTGTTTCAGCTATTTTGAGAGCTTCGTTAAAGATTAATTCTTGTTTTGTGAATAATTCAGTTCTTGTGCTAGTACTACTTACGTGGCATACAAATTGATATCTTACAGATTTCAGAGATATTTTCCGTGAGAATCAGATCAGGGAAGTGAATTTATTCATGTATTGCTTTGTAATTTTATAAGTTCATCAACATCTGTGGAGGCCCACGCTTAACTCAATACACTGCAGGCCTTCGGACAGTCTGTTTTCCGACTATTCTGACGTTATACTACACTGTCTATTATCAAGGGTGAATAGGATATGGCTGTGGTAGTTCACTGTATAGCGTGCTTTACGGGCGGGAATGAGCGCGAGTTCGGAGTATCGCCTAAAAGAAGGAAATAAGTAAATAAAATAAAATATAAAATCAAAGGCGAGCTATAGGGGCTCTTAGGGTGAGAAAATCTAATGGTTGTGGTGGTGGTTGGTTCCGCAGAAATGGAAAGCATCAGAGACATTTTCCGTGGTAGCCTGCTTCATTTCGCGGTCATCGACAGGTTTCGGGCGTTCGCCCATCATTAAGGATGTTTTATCAAAACAGTTTGATAACAAAATTTGAAACTTTGCACAGAACAAATTTAGTTGTTATACTCTTAAAGATTCGTCGAAATCTGTAAAATTAAAATGCAGATATTTTTCGGTTATTTATGATGCAAATATTATTACTGTTTCACTTACCAACTGAATAATTTGATTAAATTTACAACGTTAAATTATTTCTAAATTTAAAAATTAAAATAATTAAAAATTATTTTCTGAATTATTTCTGGGTTTAAATGTTGCGACATAATTTTGAAAGTTGAAATGATAAATTTTTGGGAATTTTGTGCCACACTAAAGTTTTTATCAGCACATATGCATCATTATTCAACCGAGTTAATAATTCAGACACTCGTTTTGCTTCTAGAATATCGTTTACTTCAAAACGAAGTTCTTTCAACAAAAATATCCGAGTTATCCACATTAACTTTAAACTCAATTTTGAAGGAGTCGGCCATTATGTTGGCCTTTGGTTCACTTACTTCATTTATTTTACTTGGTCCAATATTATTTTCACGTTGACTAACATCCCATTCTTGTCGCAGTTTTGACTGATTTTAATAGAATACACTAAATAAAAAATAAAATAACTTTTATTACTACAGAAATCTATCATAACAATTAGCGTATACATCGAGCCTGTTAGCGGTAAATAAAAACAAACACGCGCTCAATTATTCTGTGCATGTCAGTTATTGCTTGTCATAGTTTCAAATACTTAAATTTATAACATGTACTATTAATCTAAAAAGTTCCCATTCCGGAACCTATTCTAAACTTATGATCAGACTTATGATAGTATGATCAGAAGTATTAATGGATCAAGATAGGCGTGAAGCCACCAACACTAACGATTTGAAAGTGCAATCTGCTGTCAGATGTGTTGTGCACTGAGTATACCCTCCTAGTACTTATTCTAATATTGTAGCAATTTCAAATGCGTTCAAACTTTTCCAAATATTATTAGACCATCTGGAAATGTGATATAATATTCGAAAAGTGTGGGTGATGATACAGACAGAATTATTTTTAAAAGTATGGTGTGAAACATTCACACGACTACCTCCAACTGCAGTTATTACAATAAATTATAACAGACAATTTTTCTTCAAACTTGGAATTTTTACTAAATCTTTAATTGCTTTAATATTACATATTTACTGATATAAGTGTTAGGGACGGGTCATTTTTACTTGGTAATTTTTAGACATCCAGGAGTTACCTTTATCAATAACTAACAAAACTTGACATAGCAAATTAAGTTAAGCCTAACGACAATGACCTTTCAGAGTTCCTCTAAATACATTATCGAAAAAATGTTTCAAATAAAAGTGAAAGGTTTGTGAAGCGTATCAATTATTTATTTAGCATATCAATTTCGAAATAAGTTCCTTTTGTTTTGCGATTGTTTGGAGAAACGAACGAGTCGGTTAATTTTAACAAATGATTCATTGTCAGCATCGTCCAAGTTCATCGTTAGGTCACATTTCAAGAATCCTGGATTGTACAAGACATTTTTGGGAAATTTCATCACTTTTATTTTAACAAATATTTTTATTTATATAAATATAACCAGAAATATAACAATAATATCGTGATCAGTATAGGATGATATTATAATATTTAAATATTTGAGCTGCTTTTAAAACTAATAAAACTTTTGAGCAAGTTTTTTAATTTTATTATATACATTAAACTGGTCCCAGATTATTACAGATTAGAAAGTCTGGTTGACTAAAATGGGAATTAAAATTAGCTTTAAATAAGTTGGTTCAAGTTAGTAAACTTTTATTTAAAGCAAATAAAGTTCAAATAACTTATTTTGTGTTAGCTGTGTGATCGACAAACAGTAACGCCTCTATTGTGCAGTATTTCAAAAGTATAACACTTCAATCTAAGTATAGAGTACAGTGTACTATTTTATGTCAATTAATATCTTTTGAACCTCGGAACCGACGGAACTACAGCTGACTGGTCGAAAGTATACGAAAGTTATCCATTGTCTTTTAAATTTCTGTTACATATCTATTGTTTATACAGATATAATTTCCAGAAAGTGAATGAAAATACTGGCAATATCAAAAGTAAATGTATTGAAATCAATGATATGATGTAGTTATTACCCGTATCTTCGTGACCACAACAACGAGGTGTGTGATGTGTCACAATTGAATACAACATCCTAGCAGTGCACATACAGTAGAAATATTGCCATACTCCTACATTGCAATATGCACACATCTATCTCTGCAAATTATGCAAGATATGTATGTACAATTACTACAAAACTACTATTTTGCCTAATTATTTAATGAAATATACACTATAAATATTTTTGTACATAGAAAAATAAAATATTCAATTCGGTAAATTGTACATGACCATTTTAAACCATATCATCCACATTCGTAGGCTGCGCACCCTGCGGTGGTGTCCAACCCCCAAAAGCTTTTTCCAATTCTTTGGCAACGGCCAGTGTCAATCTGTCTTGATTTCTATTAGCAATGATCTGTAACAAAAGTGTTGTAACCTTCAATGAAGTCCAGTTAAAAATTATGGACAAAATGTACACTACCAAGAAAGTGTTCTCATGTTTGTACAAGGGAATTGAAGATGGAGGAAGGCTTAATGAATCAACTGAAACTAGTTCATCCTAAGAAATTAAATTAGTATCGATACTGAGAACAACAACCGCAACATAACAGTTCTTATAGTTTATTCATAAAATTACAACAGAATATACAAAGCTCTATGGAGTTTTAAGCCAAAATTGGCAATTTCCAGACATGGGCTGACATTATATTCCTTGAGCCTGTTGCAACAGCAAGTAATATAACAGGTATTAATAAAAACAATCCTGTGTCTTGAGTATGAACTCGGCCAGATTTATAACCACGCCGCTCTCCGCTTTTAGCACACTTCTCAGTGAACAGTTCAATACCGTATGAAAAAGGAAGATTTTCAATCATAACTATCATAACAGTTAACCTATTATCCCATTATCATTATACTAATGATCAAAGAAAATAACAGTATGAAAATGAGATTAAAGTTAACTAGCAATAAGAAAAAGTAAAATAATGAAAGAAACAAAGCGCAATAGTCCCGCCAAAATTATTTTAAACGGGACATTGTTATTGAACATCTTCATTTTATTGAAGTTAGTCCTTCTCTAAACTCTCTTCAGCAAACTCAAATTTATCAATTTAATTTCCAAAATCTATACAGCAATTTAAAACAAGCTCTAAATAACTTTTACGGGGTTTGTAAAATTTCTGGAGTAAGTTAGCTCTTTAATCAGTTCTTAATTTAAATTCCAACATGCGAGTCAATAGAACAGACTCCAACTTTGGATGAACATTTACCATTTTTTATTCTTTGAATTGGGAGTACAGTCCCAATAACATCTGGGCTACAGAATGCGTTATCTGGAGATGATAGAAGAAAAGAAATAGCGGCATCGCATTAGGAACACCATAAGAAGAAATTTAGGAGTCAGTGCTGCTGAGACTAGTTTTTTGAGAGCAGCTAAGCTTAGTTCAGCCAGCCGCTGCGAATGGACACAGCGAGAACAGCTATGTTCACGTATGGTCTCAGATGGAAGAGATAGACCCAGGGTAAAATGAGAGGACAGCCTAAGAGATGCCTACAGAAAAAAGAAACCTAAAATGGAATAGTCAGGAACAGTCCCGGATTCTAGCATTGTGCCGCGTAGTAATAGGGATTCCTGAAAATGTCCTAGATTTTCCAATTCATCCCGTTACGTTGCTTAATTTTGTTTTCTTATATTTCTATGAACGAATCATGTAGCGTGTGCACTATGATTTTTTTTTAATTTAAGGAATCATTTAATCAACATCTGTGGGCAATGGTGCCCGGAGTGATCTCATTGCACTACCGACCTCCTGACAATGATCTCTCGCTACAGACAACACTGTCCATCACCAAACAGATGAACGAAATGATAACTGGCAAGAGCTGAATTAAAACTAATAACTTATTAGAAGAAATGAATTTTTATGTATAAAAAACTTGATCATAATATTATATATATATTAATGATGAATTTAGTTTGGATTTAATTAAAACAATATTTAAAGCAATATGCAGTTGATGTTTACCTCTCGAAGAGAGAACATTGAGAACTGTTGCTCTGTGTCGCGACCTATTGGACTCACTTATTTCAGGGAGTACCCATAGTTTTTTTTTCTTTTCTTTTTTTCTTTCTTCATTTATACTGTTTAGTATATAAGATTTTTGTTTTAGTTTTTCTTTCCAGTTATTCTAGATAACCAGTTTTATTTTACTTTCTTATATTTAACACCTTTATAATTACTTTAAAACTCAAATGGCAACGTCCATTGAGCCTAAACCTCCTGATTTACAGGAGTTAATATTTCAAATTAAGGGAAAATGGTCACGAAAGTATTTAATTGCACGTTTGGACACACAAACGGCGGACAAAACTTTCAATGATTTCAGCCCCTTTAACGTATGTCGATTTATTAAAAGTTATGGTCCACAAGTTAATGTAAAATTTTTAAGAAATGGTAGTGTTTTGTTGACTGTGAATAATGAAAAGGATTTTTTAAATCTCAAAAACATAAAAACCTATAATAATATACCAGTATCGTTCGAACTACATAGATCGCTTAACTTCTCACGTGGTGTAGCATTTATTCCCGAATTATTAAATTGTACCGAAGAAGAAATTCCTCTGAATTAGAGGATCATGGTATTGTAAACGTAAGAAGAATTTATAGAAAAGTTAACAATGAAAGAAAACCTTTTTGACTTTTGAAAAAAGCGAATTACCTGAGAGAATCATTTTAGATTTTCTATCGATAAGAATTCGGCCTTATGAACCCAACCCACTACTGTGTTTCTCATGCTATAAGTTTGGACATACAAGGAAAAATTGTCAAATCATAAACTGCGGGAAGTGTGGAGAAAATTCACACAACTCTGATTACTGCGAAAATCTACCCAAATGTATTAACTGCCAGGGAGATCACCCGGCCTATAACAGACAATGCCCCATCTATGTAAGGGAAAAGAAAATAGAAAAAATTAGATGTCAGGATAAAGTATCGTATCGACAAGCCGAATTAATTGTAAGGCGACAAGAAGCGGCAACAACTAGAATTTTATCGTACTCTGAGGTAGTAGCGGCTCCCTCTGTCCCTCACCCGGTAGCCCCCCCACCTCCACAAACAGCTATCACTGAAATATTGATACAACAAATGACAAAACTTGCAAATACGGTTGAAACGTTATATCAGAAAATTAACGTGCTGGAGTCTGCCTTGGCTAAATGTAATAAAGATAGCACAAACGATATGTTAGTAGTCACTGTTCCATCTACCAGTGGCAAAACAGAAAATAAAATAAGCAATATTAAGAATGAATCTGAAAAGATAACTCCCATTAATAAGAAAAGTCAAATAAAACCCCCCAAGGAATTAAGTAAGACAAAATTGGAAATTAATTTAAAAAGAAATAGGCCACCATCACAACAATCATCACTCAGTGAACAAAGTTCACTACCAGAAACTATAAATAATCCATCTTTACGAACACACAAACAAAAAATAGGCAAAGTAACTTAATATTTATATGATCTTACTGCTATTATTACACGCATTATTTTTGATTTTCGTATTTATAATTTACACAGATTTTTATTCAATAATATCTTATACCATTCTGAACTGTTTTCTAACTCCTTTTATATGTATTTTATTTTTAGTAAAATTCATTGTTTACTTTACAAATTATCTAACTTATGGAAACAGGCAAACAAACAAACAACCCTTCTCTTAAATATTTTCTTATGAATATTCTGCAGTGGAATATTAATGGCCTAAATTATCGTAAAAATGAAATAAGATATCTACTAGCGAATCTGAATTGCTCTGTAGCCTGTTTACAGGAAACAAACTTAAAAACTACAGATACATTTGAATTACGCGGGTATACTATTAGGCGAAAAGATTATACAGGTGGCCAAATCGCTTGTGGCGGGGTCTCCATTATAATTAATAATAACATTCCTTTTATAGATTTAAATATTTCCACCAATTTACAAGCTATAGCCGTAAAAATCTTATCGGTCCCGCGTCCTTTTACAATATGCTCGTTATACTTGCCCCCCGGTCAGGTGTACACATTAGACCAATTAAAAGATCTGTTTGAATCGTTGCCTGGCCCTGTGATACTGGCGGGAGATTATAACGCACATAGTTTAATGTGGGGTAATGACCATCTAGATGAGAGAGGTAAAATAGTTGAATCATTTTTAGATATTTGTAATCTCAATATAATCAATAATCATACTTGTCCCACTCATATCTGTACTAGATCCGGAAAATTATCAACTATTGACCTGACCATCATCAGCCCTCAGCTGCAACCCATAGCTCAGTGGCGAACTTTGGAAGACACACATGGCAGTGACCACTTTCCGTTTGTCACAAAACTCCTCCACAAATCATTCAATAGACAGGCCTAACAGATGGCTCATGAAAAAAGCAGATTGGCCCTCATTCCAAGATAAAGCCCAACTAATTGATATTGATCTCTCTGAACCAGACTGTAACCGACTAGTTGACCAACTAAACACACGACTATTACAAGCTGCTCGGGCGGCTATTCCATGCTCGAATTATACCTCTCCCTCAGTTGGATCTTCTCGACACTCTGTCCCTGTTCCGTGGTGGACAGATGACTGTGAAAAGGCTATTAAAACAAGGAAAAATGCCCTTAGAAAATTCCTACGGAGACCAACCTCTGAAAATTTAGAAAGGTACAAAGCTACCAAAAAACATGCAAGGTATATCATTAATAAAAACAAAAAGCTCTCCTGGCAGAACTTTCTTAGCAAGGTAAGTTGTTCTACTCCAAGTGTTATATTTTGGGAGACTGTCAGAAAGATTATGGGTTTTGGTTATTCTCCACAAATTACCTGCCTACAAAAAAACAATCAATATGAAACAGACCCTTCCATTTTAGTAAATTTACTAGGTCAACATTTTTATAATGTTTCCTCTAGCATAAACTATTCAACACCTTTTTAAATATTAAAAAAAACTTCGAGACAATTCCAATTGTCATCAATACGAATCCGCTAGATCCCTTAAACCAACCTTTTTCCCTGTCTGAATTTAGAACGGCTTTAAACTCAAGAAAAGATTCTTCACCTGGTCCCGACCAAATATGTATTGGAATGGTCAAAAATCTAAATTCAGTTGATAGATCTGTGGTTCTCAAGATAATAAATAAATTATTTCTGACACAAAGTTTTCCAAAAATATGGGAATCAGCCATCACTATTCCTATTTTAAAAAAAAATAAAGATCCAGAGCTCGCCACCAGTTATCGACCAATTTCTTTAACTTCTTCCATCTGTAAATTATCTGAAAAATTGATAGCAAATAGATTAGTCTGGTACCTAGAATCCAATAACTTACTATCGCCATGGCAAAGTGGTTTTAGAAAAAGGCACGAGAGATAACCTGGTCCGTCTGGAGGGTGATATCTTAAGCGCGTTCAATAAAAAACGAAAATTGTTGGCTGTATTCTTAGACATTGAAAATGCCTTCGACCGAACATGGAGGAGGTTTATTTTGGATGCTTTAATTGATTATGGCATTAACGGCATATTCTTGCTTTTATAAAAAAATTTTTAAACAAGAGGAGATTCCGGGTTCGCTCGGTAAAGTTCTCTCCGATGAATTTGAACAAGAAAACGGGGTGCCGCAGGGCTGCGTTCTTAGTGCGATACTTTTTTGCCTTTCTATAAATAAGGTGTTGAATATAATAAATCCCCCCGTATGTGGAATGCTTTACGCCGATGATTTGGTGATTTACACTGAGGGAAAGCATGTGCTCACCCTAGAAGAGAACATTCAATCCACACTTAACGAAATTAACACCTGGCTCTCTGATCATGGATTTCAGGTTTCCGCAAGTAAGACAGTAGCAGTTCTCTTTAGCAAAAGGCGTACGAATATAATACCTTCCATTTCAATGGGTAATAACCCTACCTTCATATCTGATACTGTCCGATACCTAGGTTTGAGTTTTGATAGAACACTGAGCTGGAAATATCACTTCAAACAATTAAGAGCCACTTGCCTTCGTTCTCTTAATCTAATAAAAATGGTTAGTAACACAAACTGGGGAGCAGACCGGATTAGTCTGTTGACTCTCTACAGAACTTTGGTTAGATCCAAATTTGATTATGGATGCAATGCCTATAATTCTGCATGTAAAAATACGCTCACCCTGCTAAACTCTATTTATAACGCCGGCTTGAGACTGGCCATTGGGGCTTTCCGCTCTAGTCCTATTGTTAGTATCCACATTGACGCTGGAGAGTTACCACTGGAGATTCGTAGAGAACTACTGGACCTGAACTTTTTCACAAAAATACTTTATTTGCCGCAACACCCATTAGCAGAAAAATTCCCTAACCAAAGGCCACTGTTAATTGATAGCAACCAGGAAATTAGTAAGCTGCCTTTTCCTCTACGTGTGTCACACTTTCTTCATAGTAACAACATCAACTTTCCAAAGCTACAACAATCGGTTGTATCCCCTATTCCTCCCTGGCTCCTGCCCACTCCACAAGTTTGTCTCTCTATAGCTAGGTTTCTAAAAACAAATACATACCCTATTACCTATCTAAGGGAATTCTTGAAAATCCGCAGTAAACTAGCTAACGCAGACTTTGTTTATACGGACGGTGCAAAGAATCCAGCTGGAGTGGGGGCTGCGGTTGTGTGTGACGATCGTGAACACAAGTTCTCTCTCGACTCAATCTGCAGTTCGTACACTGCAGAGGTACTTGCAATTAGTAAATGCCTGAATATTGTAGTAACTACTAAAAGCAAAATTGTCATTTGTTCTGACTCTCTCTCCGCTCTATTGGCTATAAGAAAAATGTATTCAGAAAATCCAATTATCCAAAACATCCATTTCTCTATTAAATCCTTGAACAGGTTTAAGATAGCAGTCCTTTTCTTGTGGATTCCGGGCCACTGCGGTATACCGGGCAATGAGTTGGTTGACCAGGCGGCAAAGCGCGCGGTCTCTGAAGGATCACAATATAATGAAGTGCCTGTCTACGATTATGTATCCTATTTAAAAGATAAAGTATGGGAGAAATGGCAGCGAATATGGGACAGCACTGTAGAGAACAAACTTCGTCTTATAAAACATACAGTAAAACAATGGAGTTCCTCTGTACGCTCTACTAGAAGAGAAGAGGTCATTCTTACTAGACTTCTTACTGGCCACACTCGTTTGACACATGGACACCTTATGTCACGAGAAGATCCTCCTATTTGTCAGTGCTGTGGAGTTACTCTGACTGTGCAGCATATATTTGTAGACTGTCGTGCATACGAACACTCATTGTCATCTCTTGGCTTACCCCCCAACCTATATGAACTCTTGCATGAGAATTCTCCATACCTATCAAAAATTTTTGAATTTTTAAGAGCTTCGGGATTATATTCTAAACTATAGGTTAAATCAATGCTATTATAGTCTTTTCTAACTCTATTTCGAGGCTCTTATGACCCTTACTGGTTGCTGCCTCAAAAAAAAAAAAAGAAAAAAAAGTAATATGCGAATTATTTAATTTAAATTGTAAATCATGGATAATTGATATCGAGTCTATCTGTTCAATGTGTAATTTAAATGAAGATGAAACATGTTGCATACAATAGGTAACTGACCTATTTATGAGTGGTTTTAGAAAAAAATATTTGGGACAAAATGTTTTGAATGAACAAGTTATCATGTGGTTAAACGGTAAGGATTGGTATATACAGACAGTTTTTAGTTTCTAAATTTAACTTTAATTAAGATGTGTATATTTCTTTCTCATAATTTAATTGCAAATGAGTTTATTGTATTTCAGTTTTTTTTTCTGATTTTCATTTTATCTATATATATAAAAATTCAGCATCCGTATGTTTGTGGACGCAAAACTCGGAAAATAGTCGATGGATTGACTTGAAATTTTTACACAACGTTGCATTTCTATATAAGAGTGTTTATATATACTTTTTATTCCGAAGTTCCCACGAATACGGGAAATTCCGAGCGGTTCGCGAGTTTGGCAGAAATAGGCAGACGCAGACGCGTTGCGATGGTGGCGCGCTCTCCGAACCTCTTTCTCAACTCCTTGTAAGTACCTCTATTCCGAAGTTCCCACGGAAACGGTTCTTCGGGCGTGCAAAATCATTGTATGGAATGAGTGGCTCACAAGAAGTCATTGGAAGCATTAGACCTTACATTGAAAGTCTTGCGAAATAATCAGGCTCCATTTGGCGGAGCATTGGTGTAAATATCCGGTAACTTCGGGCAAACGCTTCCAGGAATAACCTCGCTCAATACCGGCTGATGAATTGCATGCCTGCTTGAAATATTCAACTCTTTGGAGCACAGTAAAAAAAAAATCATTTAACAACGAATATGAGAGTTCAACTTCAAAACGATCGAACAGCTGCCACATTTTCAAGACAATTACTCTACGTCGGTAACGGTCCTGCATCTAGAAACTCAGCATCAGGAAAAATCACCTTCCCATCTAATTTCTGCAACATTGTACATTCAAAAGAAGAATTAATAGACAAGTTATTACAAAGTATCGAAACAAATTATCAAAATCAGGCATGCTTAAGCAGAAGAGCCATTCTAGCAGCTAAAAATGTCGACTTACTCGATATGAACAACATCATTCTAAACAGAATCGCAGGTGAAACAGTGGCATACAAATCCATTCACTCCGTGGTGGACCAAAGTGAAGTAGTGAATTTTCCAAAGGAATTTCTTAATTTACCCGGATTACCGCCACACATTCTAAATTTGAAAATTGGAGTGCCAATTATATTACTCCGAAACATCAATCAGCCATAATTAGTTAAAAAATATACGATTATTAGTTAAAAAATTGATGAATAATCTAACTGAAGCAACAATTCTCATTGGACTCATAAAGGTGAAGACGTACTACTTCCACGAATACCACTCATTGCGACAGATATGACTTCAATTTTCAATAGGCCTTGCGTTCGTTATGACTATCAATAAAGCGCAAGGACAATCTTTGCAAGTGTGTGGTTTGATTTAGAATTCTCTCATGGGCTTCTCCCTAATGTCGCATGCTCCAGAGTCGGTAAAGCATCTGATCTTTATGTTTATGCAGAAAAGGGACAAACAAAAAATGTAGTCCATTCACTAGCTTTACAATAAAAAAAAAAGACTTTCAGTTAAAAACATTTTTTCTTTCTTTCCTTTCAGTTCACAGCTAGGCAAAGTAGGATATTAAATTGAACGATGTGTTTTCTAGCTGAATCTATGTGAACTATCGTACTTCTATTAACTTCCCTAATAATTAAAATCAGACTGGGTTTAGCTAGTTGTTAAATAAAAATTTAAAAATTAAATCGAAGGACAACTCCTGGCAGACGTATTTTCATTGCCTAATGAGTGTTTTTTTGTATTTAACATATAATACTGTTATATATTTGAGTAAATAAGCACATTTAACTATCTATCTATTTATCTATATGTGGGTGTATCGTTAAGCGTAAAACATAATAATAATAAAACAATTGTAATGGATTATAATGTAATTGTCATTATAAAATTATTTATTTATTTCAAATAATATATATTTATTTACTACATTCTCATTAACAGCACACCTCCTGAATAGCCAGGCGACGCCACCGACTCTCACTCAGCTAAATTAAGTCCACTTTTGAACATTTACTCGCATTTTTACACTCCTAATTGGGATGAAGAAATTAGAATCAACGATTTTTTAAAATCTTACAACCGTTAGTCATTTATATAACTAGCAATGCACTAATAACCGCCGTAGTTGATGTGCTCGAAAAAACTAATAATCTGATATAAATGCATATCAAGCTATTAAATTAAATAGTAACAATATTAATAAACACACCAATAAAAACACAGTTCGACGGGAGAATTCCATAATTGGGTAGATAAATCTCATCCAACTCATTCGATCACTAACCACAAGAATTTATAAATTACAATTTATTAATGGAATAAATGACATACCTGAATGCCAAAGGGCATGCCTGTCTCAGTCAGACCGGCCGGACACACAGTGGCAGGCATTCCCACCAGGTTCGCTACTGACATATAAATAATATTCGTAAATTTATAATACATTCTGTAATGTTTGTGTGCGGTATCAAAAAATACTGGCATTATCAGCACTCCGTTTGTTTCTAAAAGTTCCTGGTGAAAAAAGAAATAGTACATTAATGACCTCTTATGTATTGCACAATTCATAATTATACCTATACTGAGACATTTTTGGTGTGGTACACCCATAGCACTTCTCTTACTGCTATACTCAACGTCTAATTAACAAATTCTTTAACCTTGAGTTTTTACTACTTAGTTAATTCCTCGATATTCTTGCTGGAACCATGCATTATATTGAACTGTCAAAAACAGGCGAGCTTAAGGATCCCTAGGAAAAATGTTCATATAAAGCAAGGTTTCTAGAAGTATGAGTACTTGAAGTGTAAAGAAAATCATGGCTGTCTTTTTGTGGAAAATCACAAAATTTGAAAAAAAAAATCAATTAACTCCTTAACACTTGAACTTATTCCTTGATATTACTTATACAGAACATTAAGTTCGGGCTTCCTACAATTTTTTTTTGTTAGTCATCTGTTTCAAAAAAGAAATAATCACCGTGAGAGAGAGACAACATCCAACAACACATTTTCGTCAACCATAAAATAATCTGCTGAAATATTACTTTCGAAACTCTAACATGATCACAATCTTCTTACGGCAGTCAAAAGTAAACAAAATTGGTTTGAAACATTCAAACGGCTTTTTCTTACCGAATTTTCCTGTTTTTGTAAACAAATTTTCTTCAAATTCGAAATGTTTACTAAATGTATAGTTCCGCTGCCCTTCAACAGATAGAGCCATGAACTTAAATGATATGAAGCCTACTCTTCTAAGTCCCTAGAACTCCACATAAGCATTTTCAGGAAAAATATATCAAATCAAATTGACATTTTTAAATAAATAAAAATGTACTAAGTTTAAGGAAGATCTGTTTCGAGAAAATTACATAACATTGAAGGAAAAAAAAAACATTCTATCGAGATAACCATTTTCTTCAGGTTGTATTTATTAAACAAATTAAATTCCCTCTGAATTATATATATTTGGTAGAACGGTATGACATGCTAAATAGTAATTAAGAGCCGAAACCTGGTGGTGGGGCGCTCACCCAGAATGAGCCGAAAATCCATTTACTTAGAAAAAAGTTATAGAAATGATAGGCCTATATTTAGTTTGCCAAGTCATACCTCTGGGGATTTCAAAATAAACCGTTTTGGTGAAAAATCAGATTTGGAATTTGACCCGATTGTAAAAAAAATCTCTTTAGCATTAAAAGAAAGTAAAAAAAAAAAGAATAGATCATTGATAATATTAAATCAACCTACATACTATTCCTACAACTACAACCTATCAACAAATATACAAACTACAAAAACTAACTCTTGCTGACATCTAGTGGATTTATTACAAACTAAGCACTCCTTTTATCTCGGTTCAATAATATTAGAAGACAAACCTCAAAATATTTTGTTAATTCCTCTTTTAATCCTCTCATATTTTTTTCATATGTTTTTGGCAACAGTTCACTCATTTTTTTTGTAAATCCGTAAAACACAGTGTACGTATGGAATTTGGAACAACCGAGTGTATCAAGAATTACTTCTCGGAATACATCCAAAAAACTGAAGTCCTAAAACAGATTACATGCATATAAAAATTACATATTTGATTTATTTACAATTATTTTTAAACAATTATTAAAAAATTGTAAATTTACCTGTGGGTCTTCAGATCTCTGAAATACATTATTGGGAGCTTTCATTCGCATTATTATTGTACACAAAGCTTCTAATGAATTGTCAAATTTATTTATATACGCCTGAAAAAATAAATTCTGATTTAATAATAATAATAATTTTATATATATATAAATGTAAATGTATATATATATGTAAAAAGTGATAAAATGCTGGGAAAAATGACTGAACAGACGACTATTTAGTATTTTGTCTGAAACGGCTTCAATTTTCTTCAAACTTTCTCGCAGATATAAACGGATCACGTTTAGTTGGGCATTTTTTCAGAAATTGATTTTATGTGGTTTTGACAAATTGTGTTACGTAGAATTTTAAATGTTACGGAAGCATATTGAATGTTATTGGCGCTCACTTCTAGACTTCAGTATAACATTCAACTTTTACCTGCACTGGATAGATAAATGTTCACCCATCACCTCTATATTTATTTTAGAGCTATTTATGGAAGTTCAATGAGAAAGTGTCATTATAATTGTAATAACTGCAATATGAGAAAGTCGTGTGAGCCACTTGACTGAGGGCTTTTAGTTATGGAGAAGAGACGAATAGTTCGTAATGTTCCACATCATTTCATTATATTAACATTGCTTTATAAAAAAAAATCAAACAAGTTTCAAATTTAAACGTTTATGTCACCTTATACATATTGACCAAGATATCTACAATATTATATAATTTAATAAATTATTTACCTTTTCAGGCTGGACTCCATATTGTTTGAAATGAAAAGCTGATTTCCTGACGGCCTCTTTTATATCCGAATGTATCTTTGATGTAAGCAGAGTTTTCTGTTCTTCCAAATAAAACACCTTTATTTTAGTAAGATCCACCTGAAATTAATGTTAACAGTAAATAATCAAATGTGTGCATAAGTTGATGAATTTCTGGAAACAAAACTTATGTTTAAATGCGAAAGTTTCGAAAATTTTATACATTTTTTTTGTCGTGTCTGTAATGGTGTTTTTATAAGAAATGTGAAGTTGTTGGTAATCTGAAGATGTAATGTGTGAATAGCAAATAATCTTTATATATTTTTTATATTATATTAAATAATCTCTAATATCAGACTGTAATTTTCAAGACACTTTATCAATTGACATAATGTAGAATTTCGTCTTATGAGATCAAGGTCATGTCCTGCGTTGTGATGTTTGTGCTTGGTTGTAGACTAAATATTACTTTGTTTTTTAATAAGCCGCTAATTTATAACTTTAACTTCATTTTGACTTGACTATAAAACGGCACCAACGAAATATAGTGATTGGAAAAATTAATTCAGTTTAGTTATTCCTAGGCTCCTTTATAATCACCTTCGTTGTTCTAATATTAGCAACTACGGTGTGCTACCATCTATAGCTTTCGATTTTTATTAAGGTTATGACTTCATACCGTTTAAACCTCCGCAGCAATCTTATCAATCTGGTATTTCCCGTCGTAGCATGCATATTAATTTTGTTCCTAACCCGGTTTCGGATTTTCATCCATCGTCAGAGTAAATTCACCAAGTCCGCGGTAGAGAGTTTACCTCAACGTAATGTTTCTCAAGTTAACAAAAGTGTGAGTTTGACAGAAACATTATGTTCAAGTGAACTGTCTACACGAGTTTGGTGAATTTGCTCTGATGATGGATGAAAATTCGAAACCGATCAGGAACAAAATCAATATGCAGGCTATGACGGATAAAATACCAGATGTTATTCAGCATTCCGGGTCCACCCACACTTTTAATCTTTATCAATGCTGCTCGCACCAAAGGTAAGAGAGTCTCTGAGAGAACTATAAATCGTTCATAAGTTCTATGTTAATTACCACTGTCTGTGCATCGTTCAACTGGATAAACCAACAATAGAAATCTTTCTAACAACAGTAATCGTAGAGATGTCATTCCTTGCCTATCTTGAGAAACCAGGTCACTTCCTTTTAGCAAAGCGACAACTAAATCTGACTTCGAATCATCAGCGATTATATCAATCAACGAACGATACTCGTCAGATTTTTGAATACAATGACTGTTAAATCTTTGTGGTCCCACCAGATCGATCCGAAGAAATGGCTAGACACTGGGCAATAAACAATGAAATTCATCTACCTCAATATAAGTGCCAACTTCCCCGTAATTATGCCCGTGCTCCTTTAAGGATTTCTGGAGCCCATTTCTTCCTCGCCAAAAATCACCAATCTCACTCTTCCGCTAATCTTCCAGCAAGTCCATTCAGGAGGGTCGGCTAAAGGCATACGCGACAAAGCCTATGTTAGTCTTAGATTCCCAGGCTCAAGGGGGGACTTTATTTTAACTTAATTTTTAATTTGGGATGAATAGTCATATTTGTATTAATAATTATTTTCACAATAATGATTAATGCAATGATTTTAGCAATATGAATAGAGAGAAATGATTATAGTTTTAATGTGGTGTCGCAACTGATCGATTTTTAGTCCCAAATATATTATAACTCTCTGCAAGTTTGTTTTTATGTCAACAGTAAAATTCGTTGTCTTGAAATTTGAATCATATTTGCACGTTTGTTTTCATTTTATTGTTGCTATGAAACTTGGGCCCTGTGCGATCCAACTTGATGTCTCAAACATAAGGTCAGCTCATTTGATGATGATATATCCTCATACAATAAGAACTTAGAGAAAATAGCTTTCGATTTTTATTAAGGATTATGACTTCATACCGTTTAAACCTCCGCAGCAATCTTGTCAATCTGGTATTTTCCGGCGTAGCATGCTCACCTGGGGGCAATAAATTTGGTGAAACAAGAGAATTTGAAGTTTTTTTAATTCTCTGACCGAACCTTAACATCAGTTTTATAATATTTTATGAATATTTATTCGTTGAAATATATTTCAAGTTACAGTTGCTATTCCGAACTTGCCGCAAAGAAAACCGTTACAATTGACTTCTAAAAAATACTTCCAAAAAAAAAGTCATTACATTCAAAATTTTCGTTAACACCGTTGTGCAAAATCTTGTCTGGTTCTATAGCGGCCTCAAACAGCCAAAATTATGACAAAACTACATTAATTGTAATATACTACAAAAATATTACTGGTTCATCCAAATTGAGAACTTTCGAGATGTGTGGGGCAGCAGCGGTCAACATGATTGGCAGGTCAACAGCATGAGTACTGAGAGGAGCGACCACCAGGAAGTCATGCCATTCTTCGTCTGAACTGATTGGCATGTGTCCTTCATTACTGATGATATCTGAAAATTGTGCTATTTAATTATAAAAATCTGGTGTGGTACACTCACACAACTTTCTCTTACTCCGGTTCACAAAATTATAATTGACAAATCTTATATCTGGTATTTTATCCGTCGTAGTTTGCATACTGATTTCGAATTTTCATTCATCGTCCGAGCAAATTCACCAAGTTCTGACGATGAATGAAAATCCGAAACCGTTCAGGAACAAAATTAATATACCAATGTTATTCAGCATTGCGGACCACCCACACTTTCGACAAATTTTATAGTTAGCGTACCAAATTTAATGAACTTCGTCGAAAACTGAAAAAACTGTTCAGTAAAAGCGCACTTCCGGTTTACTAATTTTCTTGAAACGAGGAATTCTGACCATCTATTTATTTCTAATTAATTTTGAATGATAGAATTGTATAATCAATTATGGTAGCACTTTAGAGAAAAAAACATAACCCCATCCCTCCTCTAAAAGTGCCCTTAAATGAATTTTCCTAGGGAAATGTTTTAAATAAAAGATGTACTTCTTTGTATGTGTAGGTTATATAAGAAGTTTCAAAAAAATCGTCGGAGCCATTTTTGAGAAAAACGCGGAAAAGTAAAAAAATCATTTAGTAAAGTGATAAAGTAAACGCACTTCCGGTCATCCGATTTTTTCAAACATAGAATTTCAACAACATATTTAATTCTATTTAGATGACAGAATTGTCTAATAAACTGAAACAACACTTTAGAGGAAGCCGTAACCCCAACCATCCCCCCAAAAGTAAATTGCTCTCTTTCTACTCTATGAATTTTTCCGGAGAAATGTTTTCAAATAAAAGTTGTAGCTCCTGTGTATGTGTAGTTGGATTTTCAACGAAATTGCAATTCAAGTTTGAAAATAAATCGTTGGAGCATTTTGAGAAAAAAATCACTAAAATGAAAAAAAAAAAAAAAAAAAAACTAGTAAAGTGGTACTTCCAGTTGAGGAATTTTGAGAGGTAATACTGTCAGATCTCATGGTGATACCTAAATGGGATATCAAGTTTGAACTTTCTACGGTTTTTCGTTTTTGAGCTATGCTATTTACATACATACACACACACACACACACCACACACATATATACACACCATTTTCTAAAAACCACTTTTTGGGACTCAGGGGACCTCAAAGCGGATATTTCCGGTGAAACGTCGATATCGAAAATTTGACACGATTACAATACTTCCTCTTACTAGGAATAAGAGACAGTAAAAATTAAAAAATTAAGTAGGATTATAAATATGTTATATATATTTTTATTTATACTATATATTTTTTTTTAATAAACAATAATAAAATAATGCCAAGGTAGTTGACTAAAACTTGAAATCATTGCAAAGACCTTCAGCCGAGGATTTCTTACTCTCTTGACCATTCATCTCATTCCTGAACAGATTTAACTTCACTGAAATTACTTTTTATTTGAAATATCATAATAATAAGCAAATTTGATTTTTATTTGGAATCAATCAGTTTCTAAAACATCAATTCTTCTTCCATCTCACCTGTTTTCTCGTATCTGATTTTCAAAAATGATAATTACTAAAAATATTAAACAAAGACATGACTTATTATTACACAGCAGTAAAGAAGCTCTTAAGGAAGTTGTTTAGAAAATTTGTTTATAGTGAAGCTAATACGTCATCATGAGGAAATGTGGTTCACCTTGACGAAATAGCTACAAGCGGCTAATATGAGCTGCGACCTTGCCCTCTAGATCTGCGACTTACACTGGTCTCATGTCAACATGTGCTGTTTACTTTCTCCTGCTTGCTCTTTTAGGTGGAAATATCGCAATCGTTTAAAATTTTCGGATTCCGCCGGATATATTTTGAGGTCCACTAACTACGAAAAAACGTTTTTAGTGCCTGCATAGGTTTTTGTATTTATTTATTTAATAGCATTAGCACTCGCTATGCAACCAATGCAATATAAAATGTAACTTCAACTACATTTTACATTTTACTCAAAAAAGTTACCTTATTATATTTGATAAATTCTCAAATAATTTCTCTCTCGCTTCTTTATACGTTGGGAACGGCATTCCAAGTTTCCACCACCTCGCAATGCATGCAGACTGAGGATGAGGAAACACTCCTATCTTATTTAAATAATATCTGCACAAACCATGGTTCGATCTTAATTTACACTTATGGTTTCACATGTAAACTTGACAATAAGACGTTTAGCAAACCATGGCCTATCTTCACTTGTTTTTAAAAAGAACTTTTTACTGTACTACTAGAACTGTTCTGCCACTCTACCAATACCTTTTTCTTGATATGAGTAGCGACATCACATATACTTCTAGACCTCACTTAGTGTGTCATTTACTGCTGCATTCTCAGCAAGTCTGTCTATTTCATTTTCAGTTGCGCCTAAAATACAAATGTATATCTCCTGAAATACATGTTTTGAAGTCTCCTGAGTCAGAAAAACTGTTTTTAGAAATCGGTCTGTATAGTGTGTGTGTGGCCAGCAAGTCTAAAAGCATACGATGCTGAAACTTGTTATTCCCATTAGCTACTATCAAAGGAAGGAATTGGTCAAAATTATTGAATAGATTTTTCGATCTAGATTTTGCGATTTTCTTGAAAACTATTTTCTTTAAACTTAACATATCAACTAAACATAAGAAGAGCTAAAACTTTTATTTGAAACGTCTTTCCCGAAAAAGGCATGAGTGAAAAGGAGAGAGGTGATTTTAAGCTTTTAAGCTCATGTGTCATAGATAATATTAATAAGAATTTCCTGCCAAAATTTCCTAGTTTGAAGCAAATCGGTTTCCCGGAAATGCGGCTTTGGATGTACACATGCTTATTTTCAGTTATAGGTATGTGAAATGTTTAAATGGGTAATTTCCGTAACAAACTATGTGAATTGCAGCAGTCGTGTGAGTGTTTTACAGCAGATTTTCAGTTTTGAAGTTCCGCCATTTCACCAGGAAGGCTGATTTTTTGATAGATCGTATTTTAAACTTAAGACGTGGAAATCATAAAAGTAAATAGTTTAAAAATCAAAATATCTTTCGTTAAGTAGAATGTTGAAACAAATATCAAATAAAGTGGTATTTACGGGAAGAGGGTTTATGTCCAAATACGCCGCAGAAATGTGCTGGAAGTCGTCCAGAGCCGACAACATCTGATCCAAGACCGATAACCGATGCACCAGCGCCAAGTAGGGCACACTAGAACAAAAACAGTGGTCACTCTATGTACTCTATGAACTGGCTGTGTTGAAACTCAATGTTACAAATATATCGTACTGCTAATTATTATTATTTTAATTTAAGGCGCGTCAACATCTATCTAATTACTGAATGAAAATATTACTTGTGCAAAGTTAGGCTGATTATTCAATTTACAACTTATCCCCCTCAGTCCGAGAAATCTACATCTTTCTTGTGTAAGGCAATTTTATTATCTGCGACTTCCTTGCATAATGGGAATATAATATATTTTAAAATTTATTTGTTTAAAAAAAAATCCCTCTCCAAAAAGTTGGCAATTCTATTGCCAAAAAAAAAAAAAAAAATCGATAAATAAATATCATTCGGATAAACTACTGTTTTCAGACCTCACCACCAGACGAGCCTCCTGCTGTCCGCTGCACATCGTAGGGATTTTTTGTTAATCCAGTTTTGCGGTTGTAAGTTTCCCAGAAATAGCACAGTTCTGGAGTATTTGAGACGGCAATTGGAATGGCTCCAGCTGACCTAAGATTAGCCACAGCTTCTGCATCTTTTTTAGCGATTCTCTGTTCAGGTATAGTCCTGCCAGCATTGTGACTCATTCCTGCCACATTGCACAAATATAAAACAAAAAACAGCAATAGGAAATAATAAAATAAAAACAAATTTTTGAAATCAATGGTGATAAATGCAGAAAAATACGGCTACATATTATTTAAAGTAATTAATTATTTTTAATACATATCAATGTTTACTGTAGAAAATTAAATCGTTACAATAGAGTTGTGTTTATATACCAATTAAGATACAGAAGACATCAGATTAATTTGATGAGAAAATTAAAGAGCTGGAAACTTAAACAGTTGGCTTCCTTTTTAGAACATGAAAACTAATATTCTAAAGTACAACTTTAATAGTTGTTATGGCTGGGTCCGCAGAGCTGAAAAGCATCAGAGATATTTTCCTTGACAGGCTGCTTCTACTCGTGGTCATGACCGGTTTCGGGGTTCGCCCATCATCAGGATGTTTTATCAAAACAGTGTGATATCATAGATCGCACAGAGCAAATTTAGTTGATACACTGCTTCTTTACGTGCTTTGTTGAGGCCTATCTAGGTTCTCCGGTACCTTGGTATTACCACATGTTGTTTTTCACTTTTAAAAGGCTTGCACACATTGTTCCTTTTAAAACATCAAACAAATGGAGATATGTTATTAAATTACTTTTTCAGAGGAAATTACCTATACTATCTTATTATTTCATAATAGTTCTTTGAGTGTAGAACAAAACGAAAGACCATTGTGTCAGTTGCAGACTACTGTGGAATAATTACTGATAAGAAATCATAAAAAAACGAACTGATCGTAAGATAGTATAAATAAATGAATAAATATGTTGTTAAACAATTAAATTTATCTAAGCATGTTATATGAGAATCACGTTATATCCATTTCACATTTTACCTTCCACAATTCATATACACCATTCGCGCATATCTAGACTTAAATAACGTTTTTAACCGGCTCAATATAACAAGCTTAACATGAGCTTGAGTACAAACTTATTATAAATACACCATTATAATTTTTCTTTGATGCTTTCCCTAATAAACTGGAGTAGACGTGACAGTGGTTGTGCTGTTGGAGGCACATTTTCTGCGGCTGATATTGAAAAATAGTTCAGCATGAAGTGGCTGTTTTTTTTCCCAATACGGATCATTCAAATTTAGCTACTCAGACAATGTCTGCGACTGTGTCCGTCATGAGAGCTTCCTTTTCTTACTTGTGACTAGTTTATAACGGTTAGGCATCGTTAGAATATTGTTTGACATTGGATACGTAGAATTATATTGGACTTCTAATTTAACTTTCTGTCACACACAAATCCGACTTTTTGATATGATTGCGCTTTGAGGGGCACAATCTTGGATTTAAATGGCAGTATTTATGTCAATTCTCCACGAAAAAAGAAGAGAGTAGTTGAATACTCTTAATATATTTTTAAATTGCAACCATTTAGACTGTCTCAAAAGTTATCAATAACACAATGCCATAAATATGAAAACATGAAATTAATATTCAGTGCAATAGAAATAAAACAATAAGTGATTGTTTAGTTCTAATAGTTTCCAATTTATATTTATTGTTCCAGTTCTATCTTATCGGTTTTAGTATGATATTAAGTAATTGTACTTTCGTCAAGTCTAATAATTCAAAGAAGTTATGTTAAGCACTTCTATTTAAACAATTAATTTTTTTCTTGAAATTGGTATGTGTATAACAAACAAATCTGGTGTGAAACACTACACGACTCTCTCTTGCTGCAGTTTACATACTTATAATTGCTAAAGAATTAAATGAATCACCTTAGTGATAATAGGCGACTCCAGGACAGATTTTCACTCCCTCACCTACCCCCCTCGCCTTATACGCCCCAACCATTCCCTGTCCAATTTCCACCACCCCCCTCACCGCCATAGTTACCCCTCT